>AODS02000356.1:0-20685 GCA_000331325.2 Crithidia fasciculata | reverse complement strand
GCGCGACGGTCGCGACTTGATCAAAGCGGTGGAGGCGCTCGCGGGCTACCATGACCCCGAGCCGTGCGTACACCATCTTGTAGAACTCCGGGTTGATTCCTTTCAAGGGTGCAGGCGTGGGCGACGACGCGGTAAGACGCGGAGCGGCGGTGGGTGTTGCGGCAAGCGGCGCTGCGGCCGCCGCTGGGCAGCGAGAGAGCGCGAGGACATCGGCCAGCAACGCCGACGCCTTGTACAGCTGCTGCGGCTGGCGCGCCGGGGAAGACGGCTGCGCCTCGTCGTCGTCAGCACCGTCGTAGCCGTCTCGCATCCCTGCCGTCGGAAGCCCCGCTCCTTCCTCGTCCCACTTCGGCTCTCGCTTCACCGCACCAACACCTTCTTCCTTCACCGCAACACCGGACGCTGTTGGTTCCATCGCACCACGCAGTGGAGGCAGAGAAGATGCCACGACTTGTGAGCGCGACAACCCGACTGTCGACACGCCGACATCACTGCTGCCACGTGTCGCGCTATACAGGAGCAAGAGAAGCTCTTTCTCGTAGCGCGGCGGCATGGTGAAGCTGTGCAGACGAGCGCTGTGCAGCGACACCGCGTTCAGAAAGGCCTGCACACGCACCCAAAACTCACAGGCGGCGTAGAGGGTGGAGGCTAACGTAAGCTCACCCTCCACACCTCGCAACTTGGCCAGCCCTTCGTCTACGTCCACGTCCGTCGCTGGCAAGCCCCCACTGCGATCGTCTTCCAGTCCATCTTCGATCCCCTCCTCCTCTCCTTTTAACCGTCCGTGCTCGTCGTGTCGGTCTTCCCGTGCTTGGTCCCACTCGCCGCCGTAGGCGTCGTAGGCGTAGCCGTCCTCGTCCTCTGGCCCGACGTTGGCTGCCGCCTCTGCCAGCCACGTTCCCAACGCCCCACGCGCCTCGACGAACTCGTTGATTTCCTTCAAAGCGGCCTGTATATCCTCAGCAGTGTGCTCCGCCACCAGAGCCTCGCACAACGCTGGCAGTGAACCACTCCCCTTCGTGAAGAGCTGCGGCACGAGCACTCGCTCTACGCTGGACGTCACCAGCCCTTGCGCCAGCCGCACAAAGTGCGTCGAACCAGCAACACGACTGCAGTCCAGGTAACACACGCAAAAACGAATCACCAAGACATCCATCGGCTTCGCTGCTCGCACGACGTTCTCTGCCGCCGATGAGGTCAAAATACTAAGTCCTGCACCGCTGCCTGCAAGTCCAGAGCGTTGCTGGCGCAGCAGCCGCACACGCTCCACCGCACGAGAAGCCGCCTGCCTTAACAGCCCACCCAACGCCTCACAGGCTTCCTCCTCGTCCGAGCGCCTTCGCTTCACGCTCATCATTATGCACCGCAAACGTCAGCTATAAGAAAAACTTACACCAACCTCACGAGCAACACTTATTTTTCCACAACAAAACAGTTATCTTCTTTGTGTGTGGATAGCAACAATCCAACCAAGTGCGATCTTCTTCGCCTTTTAGAGGACGCAAGACGACGCACTAAACAAAGACTACCGCACGGATCTAAAGACGCTTTGCACCAACAGCTCAGCACCGTCACCACGGAACTGAAAAGGAACACGTTTCACCGCCGAAGAGGCCAAGGTGCACTATGCCAAAAAGAAACCCAATAATTAAAATAAAAGAAGGGCAACACAAACCAACCTTTGTGGGGGTTGTGCAAAAACGCTGAGGCGTGAGTGTGTAGATGAGTCAGTTGGGTGAAATTCTTTTCTCTTGACTTATGTCGGCTGTCGGCAGCGCACCACAGACGCACAGAGAGGAGAAGACAGGGAGGGAGAGAGAGGGGAGAGAGGAGAGAGGGAAAGAGGGTGATGGACAGGGGAGGAAGAGGGAGTGGGAGGACGGAGTGGGAGGGACACCGGCGGCACACACACGCGCGCCGCAGTCGGCACGGCACTCCGCAGCTCTAGCAATCAGACTCGCTGTCCGCCTCAGCGCCGGCCGCGTCGCTCCTTGGCAGGCAGCAGTGCCCGCCTTCAGCGCGCGAGCTCTTCGTCTCGTCTTCGTGTACGTATCTCCGCTGTTTCGCTTGTTTTCGTTTTTGTTCGCCGTGGTCGTAGGCCGCGCGGCACCCACGCCGGCGTGCCTCCTGCTCTACCGGAAGCGACAGGAGGCACGCCTGTGGGCACCGTGGCGCATGCAGAAAAGTGAATCAAGAGGCGCACTGCTGCGTACGGGGGCACAGGCAGCAGTTTATCTCGTCAGGGACGGGCGGCGAGAACATGCCGCGCCGGCTGCACGCTTCTACAGCGAGCAGTGCGGCAGGCGCAGCAGGCGTCGAACGCGTGCAACCACACGCATCCGCGCACGCACGCGGCCCATCGCCTGCGAGTTCGGAAAGGGGAGGGGAAGGGGGGAGCACGGGCGGGTGGCCCAGCGGCTGCGGCAAGGCAGCCAGCCACCCGCGCCACGTCGCAAGACACAATGTAGAAAAAGAGTGAGCGTGGGCAAAAATGCGCAAAACAAAAGAGCGAAAAAAGAAAAAGAGAAAAATATGGAGAGACAAAAAAAAAGGAAGGGAGGAGCGAGGAGACACTCACACGCGGCAAGCCCGGAGGCTGCCCGCGAGTGGGCGGCGCCGCAGCGGCAGCGGCAGCGGCGACGTGCGCGGCCACGCGGATATACCTCCGCCTGGACCCAGCAGCACACGCCCCCGCCGCGCCGCTCCGCATCCCAGGCAAGCACCATGCACTTACCAGCACATGTAGTTCACCCCGGTGCAGCGGTTCGAATACCCGCACGTCGCAGCCGTCACGCCGGCGTTCGCGCCCGCAGCAGCCGCCTGCAGCACAGCCTTGTTCCGCCACGCAGTCGGCATGCAGCCGCAGAACGTGTTGCCGCTCAGGTCCGCGGACTGCAGAGCCGGCAGCGACGCCCACGACGACGCAAGCACGCCGCGCATCTTGGTCTTCGACAGGTCCACCGTGCGCAGCGACACCATATCGCTGCCCCAGTTCGGCAGACCACCGCACGCCTCCGTCTCGCTCAGGTTGATCGACTCCAGGCTCGACATCCCGTTCCACGCGCTCGGCACGTAGCCGTGCACCGACGTCTTGCTCATGTCCAGAGAGCGCAGGCGCGACAGGCTGGCCCAGCTGTCCACAAACGTCCCCGCAAGGCCGCTGTTGCTCGACAGGTCAAGCGACACAACGCGCACCGCAGAGCCGTCGACGTTGCGCAGCGCGGACAGGCTGCCCGACAGACCGCGGCCGCTCAGGTCCACAGACACCTCCCCGTTCGCAGCGCACGACACGCCGCTCCACGTGCAGTAGTCCGACCCCGTCCACCCGCTCAGCTGCGACGGGAAGGCAGCAGCCAGGCCGGCCAGGAACTGCAGCGTCGAGGCGACCTCGTGGTCCGGCGCAGCAACGGGAGGCGCAGCCGTCGGGCCGCAGTCGTCGGGGCGACCGGCGGCGGAGGCGACGGGCGGCTGGGCACCGTTCGAGCCCGCAGAGTTGGGAGCGTTCGGCACGTCTTGCGGTTGGCGCAGCGGTCCGCGTAGCACGTCGACGCGTCCGACACCGCAAGGCCCGCCACGGCGTTCCTCAGCACGGCGTTCCCGCTCCACGACGACGGCACGCACCCGCAGAACGCGTTGCCGGCAAGGTTCGCCGACTGCAGCGCCGGCAGCTGCGACCACTCCTTCACCAGCGACCCCTGGAAGTTGTTGTACGACAGGTCCACAACGCGCAGGCTCGCCATCTGCTTCCACTGCGGCAGGCTCTTGCACGCCGCGGTGTGGTGGATGTACACCTCCCTCCAGCTTCGACAGGCGGCGCCAGTCGTCCGGGATGTCGCCGCGCAGCGACGTGTAGCTCAGGTTCATCCGGCGCAGGTTCGCCAGCTTCTTCCAGTCGCTCTCGAAGTCGTCGTGGATGCCCGGGTTGTTGGACAGGTCGATCGACACCACAAGCCGACAGCTTGCCGTCGTCGCTGTCCACCTCCGGCATCTCGCCAACCAGGCCGCGGCCGCTCAGGTCAAACAGAGACCTCGCCGTTCGCAGCGCACGACACACCGCTCCATGAGCAGTAGTCCGACCCCGTCCACAGCGGCCGCAGCACGCTCTTGTACTCGCTCACGAACTCCCTCAGGAAGTTCAGCGTCGCCTGCTCCGCCGTCAGCGCGCGGCTAGCCTCCACGCCGCCGGCAATCAGCAGCGCAGCCACGAACACAAGGGCAATCAGCCGCCACGGAGCAACCTGCATCCTGTCAGTCAGCGTGGGTGTGTATGTGTTGGGTGTTTGGATGTGTGTGGTGAGTGTGTAGATGAGTCAGTTGGGTAAAATTCTTTTCTCTTGACTTATGTCGGCTGTCGGCAGCGCACCACGGACGCACAGAGAAGAGAAGACAGGGAGGGAGAGAGAGAGGAGAGAGGAGAGAGGGAAAGAGAGCGATGGACAGGGGAGGAAGAGGGAGTGGGGGTAAGGAGTGGGAGGACGGGGGAGGGACACCGGCGGCACACACACGCGCGCCGCAGTCGGCACGGCACTCCGCAGCTCTAGCAATCAGACTCGCTGTCCGCCTCCAGCGCCGGCCGCGTCGCTCCTTGGCAGGCAGCAGTGCCCGCCTTCAGCGCGCGAGCTCTTTCGTCTCGTCTTCGTGTACGTATCTCCGCTGTTTCGCTTGTTTTCGTTTTTGTTTCGCCGTGGTCGTAGGCCGCGCGGCACCACGCCGGCGTGCCTCCTGCTCTACCGGAAGCGACAGGAGGCACGCCCGTGGGCACCGTGGCGCATGCCAGAAAAGTGAATCAAGAGGCGCACTGCTGCGTACGGGGGCACAGGCAGCAGTTTATCTCATCAGGGACGGGCGGCGAGAACATGCCGCGCCGGCTGCACGCTTCTACAGCGAGCAGTGCGGCAGGCGCAGCAGGCGTCGAACGCGTGCAACCACACGCATCCGCACACGCACGCGGCCCATCGCCTGCGAGTTCGGAAAGGGGAGGGGGAAGGGGGGAGCACGGGCGGGTGGCCCAGCGGCTGCGGCAAGGCAGCCAGCCACCCGCGCCACGTCGCAAGACACAATGTAGAAAAAAGAGTGAGCGTGGGCAAAATTGCGCAAAACAAAAGAGTGAAACAAGAAAAGAGAAAAAGTTATGGAGAGCAAAAAAAAGGAAGGGAGGAGCGAGGAGACACTCACACGCGGCAAGCCCGGAGGCTGCCGCGAGTGGGCGGCGCCGCAGCAGCAGCGGCAGCGGCAGCGGCAGCGGCGACGTGCGCGGCCACGCGGATATACCTCCGCCTGCGACCCAGCAGCACACGCCCCCGCCGCGCCGCTCCGCATCCCAGGCAAGCACCATGCACTTACCAGCACATGTAGTTCACCCCGGTGCAGCGGTTCGAATACCCGCACGTCGCAGCCGTCACGCCGGCGTTCGCGCCGGCAGCAGCCGCCTGCAGCACAGCCTTGTTCCGCCACGCAGTCGGCATGCAGCCGCAGAACGTGTTGCCGCTCAGGTCCGCGGACTGCAGAGCCGGCAGCGACGCCCACCGACGACGCAAGCACGCCGCGCATCTTGGTCTTCGACAGGTCCACCGTGCGCAGCGACACCATATCCGCTGCCCCAGTTCGGCAGACCACCGCACGCCTCCGTCTCGCTCAGGTTGATCGACTCCAGGCTCGACATCCCGTTCCACGCGCTCGGCACGTAGCCGTGCACCGACGTCTTGCTCATGTCCAGAGAGCGCAGGCGCGACAGGCTGGCCCAGCTGTCCACAAACGTCCCCGCAAGGCCGCTGTTGCTCGACAGGTCAAGCGACACAACGCGCACCGCAGAGCCGTCGACGTTGCGCAGCGCGGACAGGCTGCCCGACAGACCGCGGCCGCTCAGGTCCACAGACACCCTCCCCGTTCGCAGCGCACGACACGCCGCTCCACGTGCAGTAGTCCGACCCCGTCCACCCGCTCAGCTGCGACGGGAAGGCAGCAGCCAGGCCGGCCAGGAACTGCAGCGTCGAGGCGACCTCGTGGTCCGGCGCAGCAACGGGGAGGCGCAGCCGTCGGGGCCGCAGTCGTCGGGGCGACCGGCGGCGGAGCGACGGGCGGCTGGGCACCGTTCGAGCCCGCAGAGTTGGGAGCGTTCGGGCACGTCTTGCGGTTGGCGCAGCGGTCCGCGTAGCACGTCGACGCGTCCGACGCCGCAAGGCCCGCCACGGCGTTCCTCAGCACGGCGTTCCCGCTCCACCGACGACGGCACCGCACCCGCAGAACGCGTTGCCGGCAAGGTTCGCCGACTGCAGCGCCGGCAGCTGCGACCACTCCTTCACCAGCGACCCTGGAAGTTGTTGTACGACAGGTCCACAACGCGCCAGGCTCGCCCATCTGCTTCCACTGCGGCAGGCTCTGGCACGCCGCGGTGTGGTGGATGTACACCTCCTCCAGCTTCGACAGGCGGCGCCAGTCGTCCGGGATGTCGCCGCGCAGCGACGTGTAGCTCAGGTTCATGCGGCGCAGGTTCGCCAGCTTTCTTTCCAGTCGCTCTCGAAGTCGCCGCGGATGCCCGGGTTGTTGGACAGGTCGATCGACACCACCAAGCGACAGCTTGCCGTCGTCGCTGTCCACCTCCGGCATCTCGCCAACCCAGGCCGCGGGCCGCTCAGGTCAACAGAGACCTCGCCGTTCGCCAGCGCACGACCACACCGCTCCATGAGCAGTAGTCCGACCCCGTCCACAGCGGCCCGCAGCACGCTCTTGTACTCGCTCACGAACTCCCTCAGGAAGTTCAGCGTCGCCTGCTCCGCCGTCAGCGCGCGGCTAGCCTCCACGCCGCCGGCAATCAGCAGCGCAGCCACGAACACAAGGGCAATCAGCCGCCACGGAGCAACCTGCATCCTGCCAGTCAGCGCGGGTGTGTATGTGTTGGGTGTTTGGATGTGTGTGGTGAGTGTGTAGATGAGTCAGTTGGGTGAAATTCTTTTCTCTTGACTTATGTCGGCTTTCGGCAGCGCACCACGGACGCACAGAGAGGGGAAGACAGGGAGAGAGAGAGAGAGGAGAGAGGAGAGAGGGAAAGAGAGCGATGGACAGGGGAGGAAGAGGGAGTGGGGGTAAGGAGTGGGAGGGACACCGGCGGCACACACACGCGCGCCGCAGTCGGCACGGCACTCCGCAGCTCTAGCAAACAGACTCGCTGTCCGCCTCAGCGCCGGCCGCGTCGCTCCTTGCAGGCCAGCAGTGCCCGCCTTCAGCGCGCGAGCTCTTCGTCTCGTCTTCGTGTACGTATCTCCGCTGTTTCGCTTGTTTTCATTTTTTGTTCGCCGTGGTCGTAGGCCGCGCGGCACCCACGCCGGCGTGCCTCCTGCTCTACCGGAAGCGACAGGAGGCACGCCCGTGGGCACCGTGGCGCATGCAGAAAAGTGAATCAAGAGGCGCACTGCTGCGTACGGGGGCACAGGCAGCAGTTTATCTCGTCAGGGACGGGCGGCGAGAACATGCCGCGCCGGCTGCACGCTTCTACAGCGAGCAGTGCGGCAGGCGCAGCAGGCGTCGAACGCGTGCAACCACACGCATCCGCACACGCACGCGGCCCATCGCCTGCGAGTTCGGAAAGGGGAGGGGGGAAGGGGGGAGCACGGGCGGGGTGGCCAGCGGCTGCGGCAAGGCAGCCAGCCACCCGCGCCACGTTCGCAAGACACAATGTAGAAAAAGAGTGAGCGTGGGCAAAAATGCACAAAACAAAAGAGCGAAAAAAGAAAAAGAGAAAAAATATGGAGAGCAAAAAAAAAGGAAGGGAGGAGCGAGGAGACACTCACACACGCGGCAAGCCCGGAGGCTGCCCGCGAGTGGGCGGCGCCGCAGCAGCAGCGGCAGCGGCAGCGGCAGCGGCGACGTGCGCGGCCAACGCGGATATACCTCCGCCTCGACCCAGCAGCACACGCCCCCGCCGCGCCGCTCCGCATCCCAGGCAAGCACCATGCACTTACCAGCACATGTAGTTCACCCCGGTGCAGCGGGTTCGAATACCCGCACGTCGCCAGCCGTCACGCCCGGCGTTCGCGCCCGCAGCAGCCGCCTGCAGCACAGCCTTGTTCCGCCACGCAGTCGGCATGCAGCCGCAGAACGTGTTGCCGCTCAGGTCCGCGGACTGCCAGAGCCGGCAGCGACGCCCACGACGACGCAAGCACGCCGCGCATCTTGGTCTTCGACAGGTCCACCGTGCGCAGCGACACCATATCGCTGCCCCAGTTCGGCAGACCACCGCACGCCTCCGTCTCGCTCAGGTTGATCGGACTCCAGGCTCGACATCCCGTTCCACGCGCTCGGCACGTAGCCGGTGCACCGACGTCTTGCTCATGTCCAGAGAGCGCAGGCGCGACAGGCTGGCCCAGCTGTCCACAAACGTCCCCGCAAGGCCGCTGTTGCTCGACAGGTCAAGCGACACAACGCGCACCGCAGAGGCCGTCGACGTTGCGCAGCGCGGACAGGCTGCCCGACAGACCGCGGCCGCTCAGGTCCACAGACACCTCCCCGTTCGCAGCGCACGACACGCCGCTCCACGTGCAGTAGTCCGACCCCGTCCACCCGCTCAGCTGCGACGGGAAGGCAGCAGCCAGGCCGGCCAGGAACTGCAGCGTCGAGGCGACCTCGTGTGTCCGGCGCAGCCAACGGGAGGCGCAGCCGTCGGGGCCGCAGTCGTCGGGGCGACCGGCGGCGGGAGCGACGGGCGGCTGGACCCGTTCGAGCCCGCAGAGTTGGAGCGTTCGGGCACGTCTTGCGGTTGGCGCCAGCGGTCCGCGTAGCACGTCGACGCGTCCGACACCGCAAGGCCGCCACGGCGTTCCTCAGCACGGCGTTCCCGCTCCCACGACGACGGCACGCACCCGCAGAACGCGTTGCCGGGCAAGGTTCGCCGACTGCAGCGCCGGCAGCTGCGACCACTCCTTCACCAGCGACCCCTGGAAGTTGTTGTACGACAGGTCCACAACGCCGCAGGCTCGCCATCTGCTTCCCACTGCGGCAGGCTCTTGCACGCCGCCGGTGTGGTGGATGTACACCTCCTCCAGCTTCGACAGGCGGCGCCAGTCGTCCGGGATGTCGCCGCGCAGCGACGTGTAGCTCAGGTTCATGCGGCGCAGGTTCGCCAGCTTCTTCCAGTCGCTCTCGAAGTCGTCGTGGATGCCCGGGTTGTTGGACAGGTCGATCGACACCACAAGCGACAGCTTGCCGTCGTCGCTGTCCACCTCCGGCATCTCGCCAACCAGGCCGCGGCCGCTCAGGTCAACAGAGACCTCGCCCGTTTCGCAGCGCACGACACACCGCTCCATGAGCAGTAGTCCGACCCCGTCCACAGCGGCCGCAGCACGCTCTTGTACTCGCTCACGAACTCCCTCAGGAAGTTCAGCGTCGCCTGCTCCGCCGTCAGCGCGCGGCTAGCCTCCACGCCGCCGGCAATCAGCAGCGCAGCCACGAACACCAAGGGCAATCAGCCGCCACGGAGCAACCTGCATCCTGTCAGTCAGCGCGGGTGTGTATGTGTTGGGTGTTTGGATGGTAACGAGACTGGAGGAGATGGGTTGGTAGGAGAGAGAGAGTGGAAAGAGTAATCCGTTATGCTAACTGTCGACCTTGCTCACGCAAGACGATTCAGTGCTCACATATTTAGTTGTCGTAAAACGCTTCAGCCCCCTACATTCGCTTTCGCTTTCTTACTTTTCTATCGAGCTGTGGCTACCATCGATCCCCCGCGCAGGATGCCCAATTCCTCCGCGATCGATGTCCAAAAGGCATAGGTGGTGCCGTGAGTCCAGACACTCACATGTGGCAAAAAAGAAAAAAAAATGAAAGGAAACAAAGTGAAAATAAAAAAATATAAAAAGTAAAATTTAAAAACCTGAAATAAATTTAGGACAAAATTTTGAAACTTAAAAATAATTAGAGATACAGAAAAGGAAAGAAACGGTCAATGAGGGAGGAAAAAAACAAAAGACAAATATCTCTAAACGTCCCGCTGCACGTCACCAAATCCCGTTCCTTCTTTCTATCCTGCTTTTACTGCAAAAAAAGGGGTGGTGGGCGGGAACACAAAATAAACGGGAGGAGTGGCGAGTAGCGAATACTGAGAAGTATCGGTGGCAATTTCAGCAAAAGGGGAGGGAGAAAGAGAGGTAGGACAGTGTTAGACGTAATTTCGGAGGCATCAGCATACATAGGAGGACCTTGGCGGAACAGACCATTTTCTGTGAGAGCTGCATCAGCTGGCTATTAGCGCTTCTCAGACCTATCAGTTCACTTCCGCATATTCTTTGTTACCATGGGCAACCTAATGGTTGATCGTGGTAACCGAGACTGGAGGAGATGGGTTGGTAGGAGAGAGAGAGTGGAAAGAGTAATCCGTTATGCTAACTGTCGACCTTGCTCACGCAAGACGATTCAGTGCCTCACATATTTAGTCGTCGTAAAACGCTTCAGCCCCCCTACATTCGCTTTCGCTTTCTTACTTTCTATCGAGCTGTGGCTACCATCGATCCCACAGAAAGCCTTCTCCTGCGGCGCGGAGCACATTGGAGAAAAGCAACTTTCTAGCCTTGGCAAAGCAGTCTTGGCTGCTCCCACCACAACGCCCGAACTGTACTTAACCCCAAAGTTCCGAGAGTAGAAGTCCGCCGGGTTGTAAATCCCCTTGACGTGGGAAGAAGACTACCTGGATGTTGTCGTGGTGGTAGAGGTCATTCACGTAGCGGAACAGCGCTTCCAAATGGTAACCGCGCCCGATACCGCCAAAGCCGTTGTGCTTTCGCTGGGCGGCAACGATCGGCATGTGGTCGGTCACCATTGCTACTCTCGCTCTGGCTGCAGCTCGCCCTTCTGCCGGCGGAAGTCCAGGTACCGCCAAATGGCGGTTGGTTCGGCATGAGCGGAGTGCCGCGCCTGGAAGACGCGGGTGCTGCTCATCGCCATCCTGCTGCGTTGGCCCTGTGACGGGCCCCAGGTTCACCGTCCACCGTTGCTGGTGGTAGCGTAGACCCCCCTCTCGGTCACCCGCCACGCAGGCCCAACCGGCGCTCGACGCGTCAATGAAGGCTACGATATCGTAATCTTCTTCGACGTAGGTAGCAAGGACTGCCGGCGCTACTGTGTACCAACAGTTTCAGCAACAGCGCGTCGCTGGCAGACTTGTACCCTCGTGTTGCTGCCGGGGTGAGAAACGGCAAACGTTCGTCCCAGGTCGCTCCATCCGAGGATGTTCTTGTAGACCCCTCGGTACGCTCGGAGAGCGTCGAACATCATGGACGGGTTGAGGCGCGTGGTGTGCATGGCGGTACATCAGTAGGGACACCAGCGCACATACGACGACGGGTGAAGGAAGACTTCTGTGACGCCAACCTCAGCTTGGCAATCGTCTTCGCCTGGTTTCGCACGCGACGGCAGTCGCCGGACCACTGGTACTCCTCGCCGAGAAACACCGTGTCCTCTTCCGCGAGGCGCAGGAGCTCACCATCCGTTCTTCGCTAGCAGCTCTTCACGTGGGGGCGACGTAAGGAGGTTGGCGTCGACCATGCGGTTGAGAATCGCGCGCACAGTTTCCACAAACGACCTCTCCTGTCCCTCCCTCGCTGCCACCAGTACGTTGTCAATGCACGTGATGTGTGCAACATCGGTGGGGACATCGGTAATCACCCACGTGATGGCCTGCCCGACGGCGACGCTCCAGCGAGCACCTGTGGGGACCGTCTTCAGCCTGTAATAGCCTTCTCGCGTCCTGAAGACAAACAGGTTTCGGAGGGTCTCTGGCAGGGGGATGGCGTCGTAGTATGCCTCAAAGTCAATCTGCAGGCAGTACTTCGACCGAGCAACTACTTGGCGGGTCGTGAGGCGGGACGGGTGTCTTAGCACCGGGACGCTGTACTTCGGCACAACAGCGTTCAGGTGCGGCTCCGTAATGATGCGGCGCCGTCCCTTTCAACTCCGGCTGGTAGAAGAGGTTCACCCCATGCACTCCTGCCAGCAGGATGTTGTTCCTGTGCACGGGCTCCACGCACTCCTCGACCTTGCCGTAGTCCACCATCCGCCGCGACATCCTGGGGGCGAGATCTTCGTCACCTTGATCGTCCGGCTGGTGACCAGGCCGGCGAAGCGCTCCGGCTGCAGGTACTGAAACGCTGCGACGAGGTACTCCCTCGTCTCGTCGCGCGTTACCCGCATCGCCCGCACCTTGTCCAGATCCGCCAAGGTGACTCGCTTCAGGTGCAACGGCCACGTGTGCACAGGGCCAATCTCAACCGCCGGCTCACCCCGCATCCTCCTCAGCTCGTGGAAGAGCTCGACGTAGGAGATGCCGAGTTCCTCTGGGTCGGGGGCAGTCTTCCCGAAGTGCTCCTCTTCCGGAGGTGGCCGGCGACGACGTCCTGCGCGGTCACGCCCTCCCTGGGGAGCTGGTGGGAATGTGCCAGATACCCCGTGGTGGTCGCGGACGTCGTGTGCCCCGCCATCACCTGCGCGTCGGCCGTCGACATGCCCTGCTTGGCCCAGTGCGCCAGCGCTCCCAGGCGGACCGATGGCAGGCAGTACTGCCCCGTTGAGGGCCCGCAGACTTCGCCGCAGCATCGCCTTGACCATCTCCGGCTGGGAGAAGATCCTCTGGTGGAGGCCGGGTACCTCGCTCACCACCCCTGCATCCGTCCTGGCATGGCCGCGATGTCGCACAGCCACCGTCGGTGCTGGTTGCGGACTTGCTGCGACGTCCCAGCCCACGTGCGTGCGCTCTTGTGGGCCGGCATGCCCTGGTGGACCTTCCAGAGGTTTAGGCGCACACGTGGCCCTGCGTGTGCGCCCCACCCGTTTAAAGGTGCACGGGATGGGGGTGCAGAGGATGGCCTCGTATTGGCGCGGCGGCAGTGTTGTCGTCGGGCTCCGGCTCATCGGTGCGCTTGCTGCGTTGGGTGGTCCTACCCGTCGGCCGCGTGAGGGCCGCGTACGTTTCCTCATTCACGTACGCGCCAACAGTGGCAACGCTGGCGGTTCGAGTCACCGTGTAGTGACCCACTGCCGTCCACTTTCCGTCCCCATGGAACTGACCCCCTAGTACGAACTTGCGTCCGCGGAAGGTTTTTGGGGAGGCGGACGCCGGGATTGGTGCAGAGGTATAGCGCCTTGGCCTCCGGGTCACAATCGCCGACGATGTCGAAACCTTTTCCAACACGTCCGTAAGGGTGCACAGCGAGGCCTGCACGGTGGCGCGTGATGGCCTCCGCGAGGTCCATCGGGGGTATCCGCAGGGTACCCCATTCTCCAGCGCCTGGTGCTCAAAAGCCGTTGCTGTCAACGCTGGGAGCTTCAGGTTGATTATGCTGGTGAGCACCGTGGCAACCAAAAGGTAACAGAGGTTGTGGCGAGCTGCGTCGGCCTCGTGGGCCGCAGCCTCCTGGCACACCTTCTCGATAAACGACAAAGAGGGCGAGTTCGCTTCGGTCGGCAGCGTTGTCGGGGGGGCAGCAGGTTGGGGGTGCTGCACCGCAGGCTGTTTCACGGGCTGTTTCGCGGGTTGCTTTGCGGGTTGCTTCGCGGGTTGCTTCACGGGTTGCTTCACGGGTTGCTTCGCGGGTTGCTTCGCGGGTGGTTTCGCAGGCCGCTTCGTGGGTTGTTTTGCCGGTGGTGGCTTCGCGGGGTGCTTCGCGGGTTGTTTTGCCGGTAGTGGCTTCGCAGGAACCGAGGCTGCTCCCGCTGCTCTTGCGGGGCCCGCAGTGAGGGGCAGAGCAGCGGAGGGTTTATGGGCAGAGACTGTTGCACCTTTGTTGGGTCGCTGGACCGTGATGTCCTTTGTTGCGCGGCGCGCACGTCTCGTGTCAGGCGAAGGCTGCGCGGGTGTCGATGAGGGGGGGGACTCCCTTGGTGCGCTGAGGCTTCTTACCCTTGGTTTGCCTTGCTGCTCCTCCGTGTAACTCTGGCGCGGGGTGCACGTCCTTGGTCCAGACCAGCCGCGCGCAGTCCTCGAAAAAGTGCTGCAGCGGCTTTTGCTGAACGGCTTCCGTGAAGAAGCGGCGTACGGCCTGGGGGAGGGAGGGGTGTGGCGGGCAGCGGGCCCTTGCGTAGGTGCGCTCGAACAAAGTTGAGCAGCATGTAAATGCCGCAGTCGGCACTGTTGCGGAGCTGCTTCGGGCACTTTCCGAACACAACGGGCACCATGGCGGTAAAGTACGTCTGTAACTGGCGCACTATCTCCTTCTGCAGCGCAGCGTTGGGGGGCAGAGTCGTACAGCGTGAGGGTGGGGATGTTCTTTTCCACCGTCCACACTCCAGCCACCCAGTGATTCCTCGCGTATACCGGGAAGTAACGCACTTCGCCACGGACCACTCGCAGCAGGATGTTCGTGGCTCGAGCATGTGACATGTTGGGCAGCGTGTCACAGCGAAGCCAGGAACGGGCAGGGAAGTAGCGCTCCAGGAGGGTATCCAGCTCCGTGTTGTTTGTTGGACCCTCGTGGAGGTCACCTCCTACGAAAAAAGGCTCGACCGCGTCGTCGGGGACGGGCTGAGCAGTGCTCACTTGTCCTGCGCCAACTTCTGGTTGTTGGCGCGGGTCCCGTTTTTTGGCTCTGTTGCCGGGTGGTGGATAGTGAGGCGCGACGGAGCAATGAGGGGCACGTCAGCCACCCCAGAGCCCACAAACCCCCGTGGTTTCTGCTGGACCTGCGTCGAGCGGTCGAAAGCGCCGTGGGACCGGAATTGCCCTCCGAATGCCCCATCGTTGGCATACATCGAGAAAGGCCGCTGGGGGTCGCCGTATCCCTCGTATGCCGCAGGGGTGTTCAACCAGGTCACGTACTCCTGGATGGTCTTGCTGTTGAGGTCAGCGAGGAGCTTGGGGTTGTGCATAGGCACCGGAATGGTATCCAGGTGCTCAAGCGCGTCCACCCCCTCCAGTCCCATCGCCTCGTACATCGTGAAGTTGTAGAAGGGCAGGACCTTGTCATTTGGGAGGAGGGCGATAACAGCCAAGAAGTTGCGCATCTCTTCGGCCGTCATGTCCGGGTCCGTCAGGATCGACAGCATGATCGTCTGGTGAGGCGTGAGAATGCCCGCCCTGGCACGAGACTTGTACGTCTCCTCCCACTTGTCGCGCCATTTAGGGTCATGCCACTGCGCGGAGGTGTGCAGCCCGCTGCGGTAGTCCTTAAACGCGTTGTAGGCGCGCCTGCCCGGGATGCGCAGCTCGTGCGAACGCTCGAGTTGCTCGTTCATCGCCTTCGCAATGGTGTCGTACGGGTTTCCACCGGCTTTCGCCGTTGCTCCTGTTGACGCCTGAACCACGTCCATCGCCTTCGTGGTCATCTCCATGAAGGCCTTCATTATCTTTGTTAACTCGTTCAGCGTCGGCGGCTTGTCCCCCTGTGGGAAGCCTTTATCGAAACCGCCGAGGTCCATGGTGATGAGAGTGAGGGTTTTGATGGTAAGGTGAGGGTGAACACAAAATAAACGGGAGGAGTGGCGGAGTAGCGAATACTGAGAAGTATCGGTGGCAATTCAGCAAAAGGGGAGGGAGAAAGAGAGGTAGGACAGTGTTAGACGTAATTTCGGAGGCATCAGCATACATAGGAGGACCTTGGCGGAACAGACCATTTTCTGTGAGAGCTGCATCAGCTGGCTATTAGCGCTTCTCAGACCTATCAGTTCACTTCCGCATATTCTTTGTTACCATGGGCAACCTAATGGTTGATCGTGTGTGTGGTGAGTGTGTAGATGAGTCAGTTGGGTGAAATTCTTTTCTCTTGACTTATGTCGGCTGTCGGCAGCGCACCACGGACGCACAGAGAGGGGAAGACAGGGAGGGAGAGAGAGAGGAGAGAGGAGAGAGGGAAAGAGGGCGATGGACAGGGGAGGAAGAGGGAGTGGGGGTAAGGAGTGGGAGGGACACCGGCGGCACACACACGCGCGCCGCAGTCGGCACGGCACTCCGCAGCTCTAGCAAACAGACTCGCTGTCCGCCTCAGCGCCGGCCGCGTCGCTCCTTGGCAGGCAGCAGTGCCCGCCTTCAGCGCGCGAGCTCTTCGTCTCGTCTTCGTGTACGTATCTCCGCTGTTTCGCTTGTTTTCATTTTTTTGTTCGCCGTGGTCGTAGGCCGCGCGGCACCCACGCCGGCGTGCCTCCTGCTCTACCGGAAGCGACAGGAGGCACGCCCGTGGGCACCGTGGCGCATGCAGAAAAGTGAATCAAGAGGCGCACTGCTGCGTACGGGGGCACAGGCAGCAGTTTATCTCGTCAGGGACGGGCGGCGAGAACATGCCGCGCCGGCTGCACGCTTCTACAGCGAGCAGTGCGGCAGGCGCAGCAGGCGTCGAACGCGTGCAACCACACGCATCCGCGCACGCACGCGGCCCATCGCCTGCGAGTTCGAAAAGGGGAGGGGAAGGGGGGAGCACGGGCGGGTGGCCCAGCGGCTGCGGCAAGGCAGCCAGCCACCCGCGCCACGTCGCAAGACACAATGTAGAAAAAGAGTGAGCGTGGGCAAAATGCACAAAACAAAAGAGCGAAAAAAGAAAAAGAGAAAAAAATATGGAGAGCAAAAAAAAAGGAAGGGAGGAGCGAGGAGACACTCACACGCGGCAAGCCCGGAGGCTGCCCGCGAGTGGGGCGGCGCCGCAGCAGCAGCGGCAGCGGCAGCGGCAGCGGCGACGTGCGCGGCCACGCGGATATACCTCCGCCTGGACCCAGCAGCACACGCCCCCGCCGCGCCGCTCCGCATCCCAGGCAAGCACCATGCACTTACCAGCACATGTAGTTCACCCCGGTGCAGCGGTTCGAATACCCGCACGTCGCAGCCGTCACGCCGGCGTTTCGCGCCGGCAGCAGCCGCCTGCAGCACAGCCTTGTTCCGCCACGCAGTCGGCATGCAGCCGCAGAACGTGTTGCCGCTCAGGTCCGCGGACTGCAGAGCCGGCAGCGACGCCCACGACGACGCAAGCACGCCGCGCATCTTGGTCTTCGACAGGTCCACCGTGCGCAGCGACACCATATCGCTGCCCCAGTTCGGCAGACCACCGCACGCCTCCGTCTCGCTCAGGTTGATCGACTCCAGGCTCGACATCCCGTTCCACGCGCTCGGCACGTAGCCGTGCACCGACGTCTTGCTCATGTCCAGAGAGCGCAGGCGCGACAGGCTGGCCCAGCTGTCCACAAACGTCCCCGCAAGGCCGCTGTTGCTCGACAGGTCAAGCGACACAACGCGCACCGCAGAGCCGTCGACCGTTGCGCAGCGCGGACAGGCTGCCCGACAGACCGCGGGCCCGCTCAGGTCCACAGACACCTCCCCGTTCGCCAGCGCACGACACGCCGCTCCACGTGCAGTAGTCCGACCCCGTCCACCCGCTCAGCTGCGACGGGAAGGCAGCAGCCAGGCCGGCCAGGAACTGCAGCGTCGAGGCGACCTCGTGGTCCGGCGCAGCAACGGGAGGCGCAGCCGTCGGGGCCGCCAGTCGTCGGGGGCGACCGGCGGCGGAGCGACGGGCGGCTGGGCACCGTTCGAGCCCGCAGAGTTGGGGAGCGTTCGGGCACGTCTTGCGGTTGGCGCCAGCGGTCCGCGTAGCACGTCGACGCGTCCGACACCGCAAGGCCCGCCACGGCGTTCCTCAGCACGGCGTTCCCGCTCCACGACGACGGCACGCACCCGCAGAACGCGTTGCCGGCAAGGTTCGCCGACTGCAGCGCCGGCAGCTGCGACCACTCCTTCACCAGCGACCCCTGGAAGTTGTTGTACGACAGGTCCACAACGGCGCAGGCTCGCCATCTGCTTCCACTGCGGCAGGCTCTGGCACGCCGCGGTGTGGTGGATGTTACACCTCCTCCAGCTTCGGACAGGCGGCGCCAGTCGTCCGGGGATGTCGCCGCGCAGCGACGTGTAGCTCAGGTTCATCCGGCGCAGGGTTCGCCAGCTTCTTCCAGTCGCTCTCGAAGTCGTCGTGGATGCCGGGTTTGTTGGACAGGTCGATCGACACCACAAGCGACAGCTTGCCGGTCGTCGCTGTCCACCTCCCGGCATCTCGCCAACCAGGCCGCGGCCGCTCAGGTCAACAGAGACCTCGCCGTTCGCAGCGCACGACACACCGCTCCATGAGCAGTAGTCCGACCCCGTCCACAGCGGCCGCAGCACGCTCTTGTACTCGCTCACGAACTCCCTCAGGAAGTTCAGCGTCGCCTGCTCCGCCGTCAGCGCGCGGCTAGCCTCCACGCCGCCGGCAATCAGCAGCGCAGCCACGAACACAAGGGCAATTCAGCCGCCACGGAGCAACCTGCATCCTGTCAGTCAGCGCGGGTGGTGTATGTGTTGGGTGTTTTGGATGTGGTGTGGTGAGTGTGTAGATGAGTCGGTTGGGTGAAATTCTTTTCTCTTGACTTATGTCGGCTGTCGGCAGCGCACCACGGACGCACAGAGAAGGGAAGACAGGGAGAGAGAGAGAGAGGAGAGAGGAGAGAGGGAAAGAGAGCGATGGACAGGGGAGGAAGAGGGAGTGGGAAAACGGGGGAGGGACACCGGCGGCACACACACGCGCGCCGCAGTCGGCACGGCACTCCGCAGCTCTAGCAAACAGACTCGCTGTCCGCCTCAGCGCCGGCCGCGTCGCTCCTTGGCAGGGCAGCCAGTGCCCGCCTTCAGCGCGCGAGCTCTTCGTCTCGTCTTCGTGTACGTATCTCCGCTGTTTCGCTTGTTTTCATTTTTTGTTCGCCGTGGTCGTAGGCCGGCGCGGCACCCACGCCGGCGTGCCTCCTGCTCTACTGGAAGCGACAGGAGGCACGCCTGTGGGCACCGGTGGGCGCATGCAGAAAAGTGAATCAAGAGGCGTCACTGCTGCGTACGGGGAACACAGGCAGCAGTTTATCTCGTCAGGGACGGGCGGCGAGAACATGCCGCGCCGGCTGCACGCTTCTACAGCGAGCAGTGCGGCAGGCGCAGCAGGGCGTCGAACGGTGCAACCACACGCATCCGCACACGCACGCGGCCCATCGCCTGCGAGTTCCGGAAAGGGGGAGGGGAAGGGGGGAGCACGGGCGGGGTGGCCCAGCGGCTGCGGCAAGGCAGCCAGCCACCCGCGCCACGTCGCAAGACACAATGTAGAAAAAGAGTGAGCGTGGGCAAAAATGCACAAAACAAAAGAGCGAAAAAAGAAAAAGAGAAAAAATATGGAGAGCAAAAAAAAAGGAAGGGAGGGAGCGAGGAGACACTCACACGCGGCAAGCCCGGAGGCTGCCGCGAGTGGGCGGCGCCGCAGCAGCAGCGGCAGCGGCAGCGGCAGCGGCGACGTGCGCGGCCACGCGGATATACCTCCGCCTGGACCCAGCAGCACACGCCCCGCCGCGCCGCTCCGCATCCCAGGCAAGCACCATGCACTTACCAGCACATGTAGTTCACCCCGGTGCAGCGGTTCGAATACCCGCACGTCGCAGCCGTCACGCCGGCGTTTCGCGCCCGCCAGCAGCCGCCTGCAGCACAGCCTTGTTCCGCCACGCAGTCGGCCATGCAGCCGCAGAACGTGTTGCCGCTCAGGTCCGCGGACTGCAGAGCCGGCAGCGACGCCACGACGACGCAAGCACGCCGCGCATCTTGGTCTTCGACAGGTCCACCGTGCGCAGCGACACCATATCGCCTGCCCCAGTTCGGGCAGGACCACCGCACGCCTCCGGTCTCGCTCAGGTTGATCGACTCCAGGCTCCGACATCCCGTTCCACGGCGCTCGGCACGTAGCCGTGCACCGACGTCTTGCTCATGTCCAGAGAGCGCAGGCGCGACAGGCTGGCCCAGCTGTCCACAAAACGTCCCCCGCAAGGCCGCTTGTTGCTCGACAGGTCAAGCGACACAACGCGCACCGCAGAGCCGTCGACGTTGCGCAGCGCGGGACAGGCTGCCCGACAGACCGCGGGCCGCTCAGGTCCACAGACACCTCCCCCGTTCGCAGCGCACGACAACGCCGCTCCACGTGCAGTTAGTCCGACCCCGTCCACCCCGCTCAGCTGCGACGGGGAAGGCAGCAGCCAGGCCGGCCAGGAACTGCAGCGTCGAGGCGACCTCGTGGTCCGGCGCCAGCAACGGGGAGGGCGCAGCCCGTCGGGGGCCGCAGTCGTCGGGGCGACCGGGCGGCGGAGCGACGGGCGGCTGGGCACCGTTCGAGCCCGCAGAGTTGGGAGCGTTCGGGCACGTCTTGCGGTTGGCGCAGCGGTCCGCGTAGCACGTCGACGCGTCCGACACCGCAAGGCCCGCCACGGCGTTCCTCAGCACGGCGTTCCCGCTCCACGACGACGGCACGCACCCGCAGAACGCGTTGCCGGCAAGGTTCGCCGACTGCAGCGCCGGCAGCTGCGACCACTCCTTCACCAGCGACCCCTGGAAGTTGTTGTACGACAGGTCCACAACGCGCAGGCTCGCCATCTGCTTCCACTGCGGCAGGCTCTGGCACGCCGCGGTGTGGTGGATGTACACCTCCTCCAGCTTCGACAGGCGGCGCCAGTCGTCCGGGATGTCGCCGCGCAGCGACGTGTAGCTCAGGTTCATCCGGCGCAGGTTCGCCAGCTTCTTCCAGTCGCTCTCGAAGTCGTCGTGGATGCCCGGGTTGTTGGACAGGTCGATCGACACCACAAGCGACAGCTTGCCGTCGTCGCTGTCCACCTCCGGCATCTCGCCAACCAGGCCGCGGCCGCTCAGGTCAACAGAGACCTCGCCGTTCG
>AODS02000355.1:0-17080 GCA_000331325.2 Crithidia fasciculata | reverse complement strand
GGGGTGCTGCACCGCAGGCTGTTTCACGGGCTGTTTCGCGGGTTGCTTTGCGGGTTGCTTCGCGGGTTGCTTCACGGGTTGCTTCACGGGTTGCTTCGCGGGTTGCTTCGCGGGTGGTTTCGCAGGCCGCTTCGTGGGTTGTTTTGCCGGTGGTGGCTTCGCGGGGTGCTTCGCGGGTTGTTTTGCCGGTAGTGGCTTCGCAGGAACCGAGGCTGCTCCCGCTGCTCTTGTGGGCCCGCAGTGAGGGGCAGAGCAGCGGAGGGTTTATGGGCAGAGACTGTTGCACCTTTGTTGGGTCGCTGGACCGTGATGTCCTTTGTTGCGCGGCGCGCACGTCTCGTGTCAGGCGAAGGCTGCGCGGGTGTCGATGAGGGGGGGACTCCCTTGGTGCGCTGAGGCTTCTTACCCTTGGTTTGCCTTGCTGCTCCTCCGTGTAACTCTGGCGCGGGGTGCACGTCCTTGGTCCAGACCAGCCGCGCGCAGTCCTCGAAAAAGTGCTGCAGCGGCTTTTGCTGAACGGCTTCCGTGAAGAAGCGGCGTACGGCCTGGGGGAGGGAGGGTGTGGCGGGCAGCGGGCCCTTGCGTAGGTGCGCTCGAACAAAGTTGAGCAGCATGTAAATGCCGCAGTCGGCACTGTTGCGGAGCTGCTTCGGGCACTTTCCGAACACAACGGGCACCATGGCGGTAAAGTACGTCTGTAACTGGCGCACTATCTCCTTCTGCAGCGCAGCGTTGGGGGCAGAGTCGTACAGCGTGAGGGTGGGGATGTTCTTTTCCACCGTCCACACTCCAGCCACCCAGTGATTCCTCGCGTATACCGGGAAGTAACGCAGTTCGCCACGGACCACTCGCAGCAGGATGTTCGTGGCTCGAGCGTGTGACATGTTGGGCAGCGTGTCACAGCGAAGCCAGGAACGCGCAGGGAAGTAGCGCTCCAGGAGGGTATCCAGCTCCGTGTTGTTTGTTGGACCCTCGTGGAGGTCACCTCCTACGAAAAAAGGCTCGACCGCGTCGTCGGGGACGGGCTGAGCAGTGCTCACTTGTCCTGCGCCAACTTCTGGTTGTTGGCGCGGGTCCCGTTTTTTGGCTCTGTTGCCGGGTGGTGGATAGTGAGGCGCGACGGAGCAATGAGGGGCACGTCAGCCACCCCAGAGCCCACAAACCCCCGTGGTTTCTGCTGGACCTGCGTCGAGCGGTCGAAAGCGCCGTGGGACCGGAATTGCCCTCCGAATGCCCCATCGTTGGCATACATCGAGAAAGGGCGCGGTGGGGTCGCCGTATGCCTGTATGCGCAGGGGTTTCAACCAGGTCCTATTCCTGGATGGTCTTGCTGTTTGGAGGCAGCGAGGAGCTTGGGGTTGTGCATAGGCACCGTGATTGGGTATCCAGGTGCTCAAGCGCGTTCACCCCCTCCAGTCCATCGCCTCGTACATCGTGAAGTTGTAGAAGGGCAGGACCTTGTCATTTGGGAGGAGGGCGATAACAGCCAAGAAGTTGCGCATCTCTTCGGCCGTCATGTCCGGGTCCGTCAGGATCGACAGCATGATCGTCTGGTGAGGCGTGAGAATGCCCGCCCTGGCACGAGACTTGTACGTCTCCTCCCACTTGTCGCGCCATTTAGGGTCATGCCACTGCGCGGAGGTGTGCAGCCCGCTGCGGTAGTCCTTAAACGCGTTGTAGGCGCGCCTGCCCGGGATGCGCAGCTCGTGCGAACGCTCGAGTTGCTCGTTCATCGCCTTCGCAATGGTGTCGTACGGGTTTCCACCAGCTTTCGCCGTTGCTCCTGTTGACGCCTGAACCACGTCCATCGCCTTCGTGGTCATCTCCATGAAGGCCTTCATTATCTTTGTTAACTCGTTCAGAGTCGGCGGCTTGTCCCCCTGTGGGAAGCCTTTATCGAAACCGCCGAGGTCCATGGTGATGAGAGTGAGGGTTTTGATGGTAAGGTGAGGGTGAACACAAAAGAAACGGGAGGCGTGGCGAGTAGCGAATACTGAGAAGTATCGGTTGCAATTCAGCAAAAGGGGAGGGAGAAAGAGAGGTAGGACAGGTAACGTAATTTCGGAGGCATCAGCATACTAGGAGGATCTTGGGGGAACAGCATTTTCTGTGAGGCTGGTTCAGCTGGCTTATTAGCGCTTCTCAGACTTATCAGTTCACTTCCGCATATCTTTGTTTACATGGGCAACCTTGGTTTGCTGGTGTGTTGTGGTGAGTGTTGTAGATGAGTCTAGTTGGTGGGAAATTCTTTTCTCTTGACTTCTGTCGGCTGTCGGCAGCGCGCCACGACGCACAGTAGAGGGGAAGACAGGGAGGGGAAGAGAGAGGAGAGAGGAGAGAGGGAAAGGTGCGATGGACAGGGGGGGAAGAGGGAGTGGGGGTAAGGAGTTGGGACACCGGCGGCACACACACGCGCGCCGCAGTCGGCACGGCACTCCGCAGCTCTAGCAAACAGACTCGCTGTCCGCCTCAGCGCCGGCCGCGTCGCTCCTTGGCAGGCAGCAGTGCCCGCCTTCAGCGCGCGAGCTCTTCGTCTCGTCTTCGTGTACGTATCTCCGCTGTTTCGCTTGTTTTCGTTTTTTGTTCGCCGTGGTCGTAGGCCGCGCGGCACCCACGCCGGCGTGCCTCCTGCTCTACCGGAAGCGACAGGAGGCACGCCTGTGGGCACCGTGGCGCATGCAGAAAAGTGAATCAAGAGGCGCACTGCTGCGTACGGGGGCACAGGCAGCAGTTTATCTCGTCAGGGACGGGCGGCGAGAACATGCCGCGCCGGCTGCACGCTTCTACAGCGAGCAGTGCGGCAGGCGCAGCAGGCGTCGAACGCGTGCAACCACACGCATCCGCGCACGCACGCGGCCCATCGCCTGCGAGTTCGGAAAGGGGAGGGGAAGGGGGGAGCACGGGCGGGTGGCCCAGCGGCTGCGGCAAGGCAGCCAGCCACCCGCGCCACGTCGCAAGACACAATGTAGAAAAAGAGTGAGCGTGGGCAAAAATGCGCAAAACAAAAGAGCGAAAAAAGAAAAAGAGAAAAAGTATGGAGAGACAAAAAAAAAGGAAGGGAGGAGCGAGGAGACACTCACACGCGGCAAGCCCGGAGGCTGCCCGCGAGTGGGCGGCGCCGCAGCAGCAGCGGCAGCGGCAGCGGCAGCGGCAGCGGCGACGTGCGCGGCCACGCGGATATACCTCCGCCTGGACCCAGCAGCACACGCCCCCGCCGCGCCGCTCCGCATCCCAGGCAAGCACCATGCACTTACCAGCACATGTAGTTCACCCCGGTGCAGCGGTTCGAATACCCGCACGTCGCAGCCGTCACGCCGGCGTTCGCGCCCGCAGCAGCCGCCTGCAGCACAGCCTTGTTCCGCCACGCAGTCGGCATGCAGCCGCAGAACGTGTTGCCGCTCAGGTCCGCGGACTGCAGAGCCGGCAGCGACGCCCACGACGACGCAAGCACGCCGCGCATCTTGGTCTTCGACAGGTCCACCGTGCGCAGCGACACCATATCGCTGCCCCAGTTCGGCAGACCACCGCACGCCTCCGTCTCGCTCAGGTTGATCGACTCCAGGCTCGACATCCCGTTCCACGCGCTCGGCACGTAGCCGTGCACCGACGTCTTGCTCATGTCCAGAGAGCGCAGGCGCGACAGGCTGGCCCAGCTGTCCACAAACGTCCCCGCAAGGCCGCTGTTGCTCGACAGGTCAAGCGACACAACGCGCACCGCAGAGCCGTCGACGTTGCGCAGCGCGGACAGGCTGCCCGACAGACCGCGGCCGCTCAGGTCCACAGACACCTCCCCGTTCGCAGCGCACGACACGCCGCTCCACGTGCAGTAGTCCGACCCCGTCCACCCGCTCAGCTGCGACGGGAAGGCAGCAGCCAGGCCGGCCAGGAACTGCAGCGTCGAGGCGACCTCGTGGTCCGGCGCAGCAACGGGAGGCGCAGCCGTCGGGGCCGCAGTCGTCGGGGCGACCGGCGGCGGAGCGACGGGCGGCTGGGCACCGTTCGAGCCCGCAGAGTTGGGAGCGTTCGGGCACGTCTTGCGGTTGGCGCAGCGGTCCGCGTAGCACGTCGACGCGTCCGACACCGCAAGGCCCGCCACGGCGTTCCTCAGCACGGCGTTCCCGCTCCACGACGACGGCACGCACCCGCAGAACGCGTTGCCGGCAAGGTTCGCCGACTGCAGCGCCGGCAGCTGCGACCACTCCTTCACCAGCGACCCCTGGAAGTTGTTGTACGACAGGTCCACAACGCGCAGGCTCGCCATCTGCTTCCACTGCGGCAGGCTCTGGCACGCCGCGGTGTGGTGGATGTACACCTCCTCCAGCTTCGACAGGCGGCGCCAGTCGTCCGGGATGTCGCCGCGCAGCGACGTGTAGCTCAGGTTCATCCGGCGCAGGTTCGCCAGCTTCTTCCAGTCGCTCTCGAAGTCGTCGTGGATGCCCGGGTTGTTGGACAGGTCGATCGACACCACAAGCGACAGCTTGCCGTCGTCGCTGTCCACCTCCGGCATCTCGCCAACCAGGCCGCGGCCGCTCAGGTCAACAGAGACCTCGCCGTTCGCAGCGCACGACACACCGCTCCATGAGCAGTAGTCCGACCCCGTCCACAGCGGCCGCAGCACGCTCTTGTACTCGCTCACGAACTCCCTCAGGAAGTTCAGCGTCGCCTGCTCCGCCGTCAGCGCGCGGCTAGCCTCCACGCCGCCGGCAATCAGCAGCGCAGCCACGAACACAAGGGCAATCAGCCGCCACGGAGCAACCTGCATCCTGTCAGTCAGCGCGGGTGTGTATGTGTTGGGTGTTTGGATGTGTGTGGTGAGTGTGTAGATGAGTCACTTGGGTGAAATTCCTTTCTCTTGACTTATGTCGGCTTTCGGCAGCGCACCACGGACGCACAGAGAGGAGAAGACAGGGAGAGAGAGAGAGAGGAGAGAGGAGAGAGGGAAAGAGAGCGATGGACAGGGGAGGAAGAGGGAGTGGGAAAACGGGGGAGGGACACCGGCGGCACACACACGCGCGCCGCAGTCGGCACGGCACTCCGCAGCTCTAGCAAACAGACTCGCTGTCCGCCTCAGCGCCGGCCGCGTCGCTCCTTGGCAGGCAGCAGTGCCCGCCTTCAGCGCGCGAGCTCTTCGTCTCGTCTTCGTGTACGTATCTCCGCTGTTTCGCTTGTTTTCGTTTTTTGTTCGCCGTGGTCGTAGGCCGCGCGGCACCCACGCCGGCGTGCCTCCTGCTCTACCGGAAGCGACAGGAGGCACGCCTGTGGGCACCGTGGCGCATGCAGAAAAGTGAATCAAGAGGCGCACTGCTGCGTACGGGGGCACAGGCAGCAGTTTATCTCGTCAGGGACGGGCGGCGAGAACATGCCGCGCCGGCTGCACGCTTCTACAGCGAGCAGTGCGGCAGGCGCAGCAGGCGTCGAACGCGTGCAACCACACGCATCCGCGCACGCACGCGGCCCATCGCCTGCGAGTTCGGAAAGGGGAGGGGAAGGGGGGAGCACGGGCGGGTGGCCCAGCGGCTGCGGCAAGGCAGCCAGCCACCCGCGCCACGTCGCAAGACACAATGTAGAAAAAGAGTGAGCGTGGGCAAAAATGCGCAAAACAAAAGAGCGAAAAAAGAAAAAGAGAAAAAGTATGGAGAGACAAAAAAAAAGGAAGGGAGGAGCGAGGAGACACTCACACGCGGCAAGCCCGGAGGCTGCCCGCGAGTGGGCGGCGCCGCAGCAGCAGCGGCAGCGGCAGCGGCAGCGGCAGCGGCGACGTGCGCGGCCACGCGGATATACCTCCGCCTGGACCCAGCAGCACACGCCCCCGCCGCGCCGCTCCGCATCCCAGGCAAGCACCATGCACTTACCAGCACATGTAGTTCACCCCGGTGCAGCGGTTCGAATACCCGCACGTCGCAGCCGTCACGCCGGCGTTCGCGCCCGCAGCAGCCGCCTGCAGCACAGCCTTGTTCCGCCACGCAGTCGGCATGCAGCCGCAGAACGTGTTGCCGCTCAGGTCCGCGGACTGCAGAGCCGGCAGCGACGCCCACGACGACGCAAGCACGCCGCGCATCTTGGTCTTCGACAGGTCCACCGTGCGCAGCGACACCATATCGCTGCCCCAGTTCGGCAGACCACCGCACGCCTCCGTCTCGCTCAGGTTGATCGACTCCAGGCTCGACATCCCGTTCCACGCGCTCGGCACGTAGCCGTGCACCGACGTCTTGCTCATGTCCAGAGAGCGCAGGCGCGACAGGCTGGCCCAGCTGTCCACAAACGTCCCCGCAAGGCCGCTGTTGCTCGACAGGTCAAGCGACACAACGCGCACCGCAGAGCCGTCGACGTTGCGCAGCGCGGACAGGCTGCCCGACAGACCGCGGCCGCTCAGGTCCACAGACACCTCCCCGTTCGCAGCGCACGACACGCCGCTCCACGTGCAGTAGTCCGACCCCGTCCACCCGCTCAGCTGCGACGGGAAGGCAGCAGCCAGGCCGGCCAGGAACTGCAGCGTCGAGGCGACCTCGTGGTCCGGCGCAGCAACGGGAGGCGCAGCCGTCGGGGCCGCAGTCGTCGGGGCGACCGGCGGCGGAGCGACGGGCGGCTGGGCACCGTTCGAGCCCGCAGAGTTGGGAGCGTTCGGGCACGTCTTGCGGTTGGCGCAGCGGTCCGCGTAGCACGTCGACGCGTCCGACACCGCAAGGCCCGCCACGGCGTTCCTCAGCACGGCGTTCCCGCTCCACGACGACGGCACGCACCCGCAGAACGCGTTGCCGGCAAGGTTCGCCGACTGCAGCGCCGGCAGCTGCGACCACTCCTTCACCAGCGACCCCTGGAAGTTGTTGTACGACAGGTCCACAACGCGCAGGCTCGCCATCTGCTTCCACTGCGGCAGGCTCTGGCACGCCGCGGTGTGGTGGATGTACACCTCCTCCAGCTTCGACAGGCGGCGCCAGTCGTCCGGGATGTCGCCGCGCAGCGACGTGTAGCTCAGGTTCATCCGGCGCAGGTTCGCCAGCTTCTTCCAGTCGCTCTCGAAGTCGTCGTGGATGCCCGGGTTGTTGGACAGGTCGATCGACACCACAAGCGACAGCTTGCCGTCGTCGCTGTCCACCTCCGGCATCTCGCCAACCAGGCCGCGGCCGCTCAGGTCAACAGAGACCTCGCCGTTCGCAGCGCACGACACACCGCTCCATGAGCAGTAGTCCGACCCCGTCCACAGCGGCCGCAGCACGCTCTTGTACTCGCTCACGAACTCCCTCAGGAAGTTCAGCGTCGCCTGCTCCGCCGTCAGCGCGCGGCTAGCCTCCACGCCGCCGGCAATCAGCAGCGCAGCCACGAACACAAGGGCAATCAGCCGCCACGGAGCAACCTGCATCCTGTCAGTCAGCGCGGGTGTGTATGTGTTGGGTGTTTGGATGTGTGTGGTGAGTGTGTAGATGAGTCACTTGGGTGAAATTCCTTTCTCTTGACTTATGTCGGCTTTCGGCAGCGCACCACGGACGCACAGAGAGGAGAAGACAGGGAGGGAGAGAGAGAGAGGAGAGAGGAGAGAGGGAAAGAGAGCGATGGACAGGGGAGGAAGAGGGAGTGGGGCAAGGAGTGGGAGGGACACCGGCGGCACACACACGCGCGCCGCAGTCGGCACGGCACTCCGCAGCTCTAGCAAACAGACTCGCTGTCCGCCTCAGCGCCGGCCGCGTCGCTCCTTGGCAGGCAGCAGTGCCCGCCTTCAGCGCGCGAGCTCTTCGTCTCGTCTTCGTGTACGTATCTCCGCTGTTTCGCTTGTTTTCGTTTTTTGTTCGCCGTGGTCGTAGGCCGCGCGGCACCCACGCCGGCGTGCCTCCTGCTCTACCGGAAGCGACAGGAGGCACGCCTGTGGGCACCGTGGCGCATGCAGAAAAGTGAATCAAGAGGCGCACTGCTGCGTACGGGGGCACAGGCAGCAGTTTATCTCGTCAGGGACGGGCGGCGAGAACATGCCGCGCCGGCTGCACGCTTCTACAGCGAGCAGTGCGGCAGGCGCAGCAGGCGTCGAACGCGTGCAACCACACGCATCCGCGCACGCACGCGGCCCATTCGCCCTGCGAGTTTCGGAAAGGGGAGGGGAAGGGGGGAGCACGGCGGGTGGCCCAGCGGGCTGCGGCAAGGCAGCCAGCCACCCGCGCCACGTCGCAAGACCCAATGTAGAAAAAGAGTGAGCGTGGGCAAAAAATGCACAAAACAAAAGAGCGAAAAAGAAAAAGAGAAAAAATATGGAGAGCAAAAAAAAAGGAAGGGAGGAGCGAGGAGACACTCACACGCCGGCAAGCCGGAGGCTGCCCGCCGAGTGGGCGGCGCCGCAGCAGCAGCGGCAGCGGCAGCCGGGCAGCGGCGACGTGCGCGGCCACGCGGATATACCTCCGCCTGGACCCAGCAGCACACGCCCCCGCCGCGCCGCTCCGCATCCCAGGCAAGCACCATGCACTTACCAGCACATGTAGTTCACCCCGGTGCAGCGGTTCGAATACCCGCACGTCGCAGCCGTCACGCCGGCGTTCGCGCCCGCAGCAGCCGCCTGCAGCACAGCCTTGTTCCCGCCACGCAGTCGGCATGCAGCCCGCAGAACGTGTTGCCGCTCAGGTCCGCGGGACTGCAGAGCCGGCAGCGACGCCCCAGACGACGCAAGCACGCCGCGCATCTTGGTCTTCGACAGGTCCACCCGTGCGCAGCGACACCATATCGCTGCCCCCAGTTCGGCAGACCACCGCACGCCTCCCGTCTCGCTCAGGTTGATCGGACTCCAGGCTCGACATCCCGTTTCCACGCGCTCGGCACGTAGCCGTGCACCGACGTCTTGCTCATGTCCAGAGAGCGCAGGCCGCGACAGGCTGGCCCCAGGCTGTCCCACAAACGTCCCCGCAAGGCCGCTGTTGCTCGACAGGTCAAGCCGACACAACGCGCACCGCAGAGCCGTCGACCGTTGCGGCAGCGCGGACAGGCTGCCCGACAGACCGCGGCCGCTCAGGTCCACAGACACCTCCCCGTTCGCAGCGCACGACACGCCGCTCCACGTGCAGTAGTCCGACCCCGTCCACCCGCTCAGCTGCGACGGGAAGGCAGCAGCCAGGCCGGCCAGGAACTGCAGCGTCGAGGCGACCTCGGTGGTCCGGCGCAGCAACGGGAGGCGCAGCCGTCGGGGCCGCAGTCGTCGGGGCGACCGGCGGCGGAGCGACGGGCGGCTGGGCACCCGTTCGAGCCCGCAGAGTTGGGAGCGTTTCGGGCACGTCTTTGCCGGTTGGCGCAGCGGTCCGCGTAGCACGTCCGACGCGTCCGACACCGCAAGGCCCGCCACGGCGTTCCTCAGCACGGCGTTTCCCGCTCCACGGACGACGGCACGCACCCGCAGAACGCGGTTGCCGGGCAAGGTTCGCCGACTGCAGCGCCGGCAGCTGCGACCACTCCTTCACCAGCGACCCCTGGAAGTTGTTGTACGACAGGTCCACAACGCGCAGGCTCGCCATCTGCTTCCACTGCGGCAGGCTCTTGGCACCGCCGCGGTGTGGTGGATGTACACCTCCTCCAGCTTCGACAGGCGGCGCCAGTCGTCCGGGATGTCGCCGCGCAGCGACGTGTAGCTCAGGTTCATTCCGGCGCAGGTTCGCCAGCTTCTTCCAGTCGCTCTCGAAGTTCGTCGTGGATGCCCCGGGTTGTTGGACAGGTCGATCGACACCACAAGCGACAGCTTGCCGTCGTCGCTGTCCACCTCCGGCATCTCGCCAACCAGGCCGCGGCCGCTCAGGTCAACAGAGACCTCGCCGTTCGCAGCGCACGACACACCGCTCCATGGAGCAGTAGTCCGACCCGTCCACAGCGGCCGCAGCACGCTCTTGTACTCGCTCACGAAACTCCCCTCAGGAAGTTCAGCGTCGGCCTGCTCCGCCGTCAGCGCGCGGCTAGCCTCCACGCCGCCGGCCAATCAGCAGCGCAGCCACGAACACAAGGGGCAATCAGCCGCCACGGAGCCAACCTGCATCCTGTCCAGTCAGCGCGGGTGTGTATGTGTTGGGTGTTTTGGATGTGTGTGGTGAGTGTGTAGATGAGTCAGTTGGGGTGAAAATTCTTTTCTCTTGACTTATGTCGGCTGTCGGCAGCGCAACCACGGAACGCACAGAGAGGAGAAGACAGGGAGAGAGAGAGAGAGGGAGAGGAGAGGAGGGAAAGAGGAGCGATGGACAGGGGAGGAAGAGGGAGTGGGGGTAAGGAGTGGGGGAGGGACACCGGCGGCACACACACGTGCGCCGCAGTCGGCACGGCACTCCGCAGCTCTAGCAAACAGACTCGCTGTCCGCCTCAGCGCCGGCCGCGTCGCTCCTTGGCAGGCAGCAGGTGCCCGCCTTCAGCGCGCGAGCTCTTCGTCTCGTCTTTCGTGTACGTATCTCCGCTGTTTTCGCTTGTTTTCGTTTTTTTGTTCGCCGTGGTCGTAGGCCGCGCGGGCACCCACCGCCGGCGTGCCTCCTGCTCTACCGGAAGCGACAGGAGGCACGCCTGTGGGCACCGTGGCGCATGCAGAAAAGTGAATCAAGAGGCGCACTGCTGCGTACGGGGGCACAGGCAGCAGTTTATCTCGTCAGGGACGGGCGGCGAGAACATGCCGCGCCGGCTGCACGCTTCTACAGCGAGCAGTGCGGCAGGCGCAGCAGGCGTCGAACGCGTGCAACCACACGCATCCGCGCACGCACGCGGCCCATCGCCTGCGAGTTCGGAAAGGGGAGGGGAAGGGGGGAGCACGGGCGGGTGGCCCAGCGGCTGCGGCAAGGCAGCCAGCCACCCGCGCCACGTCGCAAGACACAATGTAGAAAAAGAGTGAGCGTGGGCAAAAATGCGCAAAACAAAAGAGCGAAAAAAGAAAAAGAGAAAAAGTATGGAGAGACAAAAAAAAAGGAAGGGAGGAGCGAGGAGACACTCACACGCGGCAAGCCCGGAGGCTGCCCGCGAGTGGGCGGCGCCGCAGCAGCAGCGGCAGCGGCAGCGGCAGCGGCGACGTGCGCGGCCCACGCGGATATACCTCCGCCTGGACCCAGCAGCACACGCCCCCGCCGCGCCGCTCCGCATCCCAGGCAAGCACCATGCACTTACCAGCACATGTAGTTCACCCCCGGTGCAGCGGTTCGAATACCCGCACGTCGCAGCCGTCCACGCCGGCGTTCGCGCCCGGCAGCAGCCGCCTGCAGCACAGCCTTTGTTCCGCCACGCAGTCGGCATGCAGCCGCAGAACGTGTTGCCGCTCAGGTCCGCGGACTGCCAGAGGCCGGCAGCGACGCCCCACGACGACGCAAGCACGCCGCGCATCTTGGTCTTCGACAGGTCCACCGGTGCGCAGCGACACCATAATCGCTGCCCCAGTTCGGGCAGACCACCGCACGCCTCCGTCTCGCTCCAGGTTGATCGACTCCCAGGCTCGACATCCCGTTTCCACGCGCTCGGCACGTAGCCGTGCACCGACGTCTTGCTTCATGTCCAGGAGAGCGCAGGCGCGACAGGCTGGCCCAGCTGTCCACAAACGTCCCCGCAAGGCCGGCTGTTGCTCGACAGGTCAAGCGCACAACGCGCACCGCAGAGCCGTCGACGTTGCGGCCAGCGCGGACAGGCCTGGCCCGACAGACCGCCGGCCGCTCAGGTCCACAGACAACCTTCCCCGTTCGCAGCGCACGACACGGCCGCTCCACGTGCCAGTAGTCCGACCCCGTCCACCCCGCTCAGCTGCGACGGGAAGGGCAGCAGCCAGGCCGGCCAGGAACTGGCCAGCGTCGAGGGCGACCTCGTGGTCCGGCGCAGCAACGGGAGGCGCAGGCCGTCGGGGGCCGCAGTCCGTCCGGGGCGAACCTGGCGGCGGAGCGACCGGGCGGGCTGGGCACCGTTCCGAGCCCGCAGAGTTGGGAGCGTTCGGGCACGTCTTGCGGTTGGCGCAGCGGTCCCGCGTAAGCACGGTCGACCGCGGTCCGACACCGCAAGGCCCGCCACGGACGTTCCTCAGCACGGCGTTCCCGCTCCACGACGACGGCACGCCACCCCGCAGAAACGCGTTGCCGGCCAAGGTTCGCCGACGATGCAGCGCCCGGCAGCTGCGACCACTCCTTCACCCAGCGACCCTGGAAGTTGTTGTACCGACAGGTCCACAAACGCGCAGGCTCGCCATCTGCTTCCACTGCGGCAGGCTCTGGCAGCGCCGCGGGGCTGGTGGTGGATGTACAACCTCCTCCCAGCCTTCGACAGGCGGCGCCAGTTCGTCCCGGGGATGTCGCCGCGGCAGCGACGTTGTAGCTCAGGTTCATCCCGGCCGCAGGTTCGCCCAGCTTCTTCCAGTCGCTCTCGAAAGTTCGTCGTGGATGCCCGGGGTTGTTGGACAGGTCGATCGATCACCACAAGCGACCAGCTTGCCGTCCGTCGCTGTCCACCTCCCGGCATCTCGCCAACCCAGGGCCGCGGCCGCGTCAGGTCAACAAGAGAGCCTCCGCCGTTCGCCAGCGCACGACCACACCGCTCCATGAGCAGTAGTCCGACCCACCGTCCACAGCGGCCGCCAGCACGCTCTTGTACTCGCTCACCGAACTCCCTCAGGAAGTTCAGCGTCGCCTGCTCCGCCGTCAGCGCGCGGCTAGCCTCCACGCCGCCGGCAATCAGCAGCGCAGCCACGAACACAAGGGCAATCAGCCGCCACGGAGCAACCTGCATCCTGTCAGTCAGCGCGGGTGTGTATGTGTTGGGTGTTTGGATGTGTGTGGTGAGTGTGTAGATGAGTCACTTGGGTGAAATTCCTTTCTCTTGACTTATGTCGGCTTTCGGCAGCGCACCACGGACGCACAGAGAGGAGAAGACAGGGAGGGAGAGAGAGAGAGGAGAGAGGAGAGAGGGAAAGAGAGCGATGGACAGGGGAGGAAGAGGGAGTGGGGGTAAGGATGGGAGGGACACCGGCGGCACACACACGCGCGCCGCAGTCGGCACGGCACTCCGCAGCTCTAGCAAACAGACTCGCTGTCCGCCTCAGCGCCGGCCGCGTCGCTCCTTGGCAGGCAGCAGTGCCCGCCTTCAGCGCGCGAGCTCTTCGTCTCGTCTTCGTGTACGTATCTCCGCTGTTTCGCTTGTTTTCGTTTTTTGTTCGCCGTGGTCGTAGGCCGCGCGGCACCCACGCCGGCGTGCCTCCTGCTCTACCGGAAGCGACAGGAGGCACGCCTGTGGGCACCGTGGCGCATGCAGAAAAGTGAATCAAGAGGCGCACTGCTGCGTACGGGGGCACAGGCAGCAGTTTATCTCGTCAGGGACGGGCGGCGAGAACATGCCGCGCCGGCTGCACGCTTCTACAGCGAGCAGTGCGGCAGGCGCAGCAGGCGTCGAACGCGTGCAACCACACGCATCCGCGCACGCACGCGGCCCATCGCCTGCGAGTTCGGAAAGGGGAGGGGAAGGGGGGAGCACGGGCGGGTGGCCCAGCGGCTGCGGCAAGGCAGCCAGCCACCCGCGCCACGTCGCAAGACACAATGTAGAAAAAGAGTGAGCGTGGGCAAAAATGCGCAAAACAAAAGAGCGAAAAAAGAAAAAGAGAAAAAGTATGGAGAGACAAAAAAAAAGGAAGGGAGGAGCGAGGAGACACTCACACGCGGCAAGCCCGGAGGCTGCCCGCGAGTGGGCGGCGCCGCAGCAGCAGCGGCAGCGGCAGCGGCAGCGGCAGCGGCGACGTGCGCGGCCACGCGGATATACCTCCGCCTGGACCCAGCAGCACACGCCCCCGCCGCGCCGCTCCGCATCCCAGGCAAGCACCATGCACTTACCAGCACATGTAGTTCACCCCGGTGCAGCGGTTCGAATACCCGCACGTCGCAGCCGTCACGCCGGCGTTCGCGCCCGCAGCAGCCGCCTGCAGCACAGCCTTGTTCCGCCACGCAGTCGGCATGCAGCCGCAGAACGTGTTGCCGCTCAGGTCCGCGGACTGCAGAGCCGGCAGCGACGCCCACGACGACGCAAGCACGCCGCGCATCTTGGTCTTCGACAGGTCCACCGTGCGCAGCGACACCATATCGCTGCCCCAGTTCGGCAGACCACCGCACGCCTCCGTCTCGCTCAGGTTGATCGACTCCAGGCTCGACATCCCGTTCCACGCGCTCGGCACGTAGCCGTGCACCGACGTCTTGCTCATGTCCAGAGAGCGCAGGCGCGACAGGCTGGCCCAGCTGTCCACAAACGTCCCCGCAAGGCCGCTGTTGCTCGACAGGTCAAGCGACACAACGCGCACCGCAGAGCCGTCGACGTTGCGCAGCGCGGACAGGCTGCCCGACAGACCGCGGCCGCTCAGGTCCACAGACACCTCCCCGTTCGCAGCGCACGACACGCCGCTCCACGTGCAGTAGTCCGACCCCGTCCACCCGCTCAGCTGCGACGGGAAGGCAGCAGCCAGGCCGGCCAGGAACTGCAGCGTCGAGGCGACCTCGTGGTCCGGCGCAGCAACGGGAGGCGCAGCCGTCGGGGCCGCAGTCGTCGGGGCGACCGGCGGCGGAGCGACGGGCGGCTGGGCACCGTTCGAGCCCGCAGAGTTGGGAGCGTTCGGGCACGTCTTGCGGTTGGCGCAGCGGTCCGCGTAGCACGTCGACGCGTCCGACACCGCAAGGCCCGCCACGGCGTTCCTCAGCACGGCGTTCCCGCTCCACGACGACGGCACGCACCCGCAGAACGCGTTGCCGGCAAGGTTCGCCGACTGCAGCGCCGGCAGCTGCGACCACTCCTTCACCAGCGACCCCTGGAAGTTGTTGTACGACAGGTCCACAACGCGCAGGCTCGCCATCTGCTTCCACTGCGGCAGGCTCTGGCACGCCGCGGTGTGGTGGATGTACACCTCCTCCAGCTTCGACAGGCGGCGCCAGTCGTCCGGGATGTCGCCGCGCAGCGACGTGTAGCTCAGGTTCATCCGGCGCAGGTTCGCCAGCTTCTTCCAGTCGCTCTCGAAGTCGTCGTGGATGCCCGGGTTGTTGGACAGGTCGATCGACACCACAAGCGACAGCTTGCCGTCGTCGCTGTCCACCTCCGGCATCTCGCCAACCAGGCCGCGGCCGCTCAGGTCAACAGAGACCTCGCCGTTCGCAGCGCACGACACACCGCTCCATGAGCAGTAGTCCGACCCCGTCCACAGCGGCCGCAGCACGCTCTTGTACTCGCTCACGAACTCCCTCAGGAAGTTCAGCGTCGCCTGCTCCGCCGTCAGCGCGCGGCTAGCCTCCACGCCGCCGGCAATCAGCAGCGCAGCCACGAACACAAGGGCAATCAGCCGCCACGGAGCAACCTGCATCCTGTCAGTCAGCGCGGGTGTGTATGTGTTGGGTGTTTGGATGTGTGTGGTGAGTGTGTAGATGAGTCACTTGGGTGAAATTCCTTTCTCTTGACTTATGTCGGCTTTCGGCAGCGCACCACGGACGCACAGAGAGGAGAAGACAGGGAGGGAGAGAGAGAGAGGAGAGAGGAGAGAGGGAAAGAGAGCGATGGACAGGGGAGGAAGAGGGAGTGGGGGCAAGGAGTGGGGAGGGACACCGGCGGCACACACACGCGCGCCGCAGTCGGCACGGCACTCCGCAGCTCTAGCAAACAGACTCGCTGTCCGCCTCAGCGCCGGCCGCGTCGCTCCTTGGCAGGCAGCAGTGCCCGCCTTCAGCGCGCGAGCTCTTCGTCTCGTCTTCGTGTACGTATCTCCGCTGTTTCGCTTGTTTTCGTTTTTTGTTCGCCGTGGTCGTAGGCCGCGCGGCACCCACGCCGGCGTGCCTCCTGCTCTACCGGAAGCGACAGGAGGCACGCCTGTGGGCACCGTGGCGCATGCAGAAAAGTGAATCAAGAGGCGCACTGCTGCGTACGGGGGCACAGGCAGCAGTTTATCTCGTCAGGGACGGGCGGCGAGAACATGCCGCGCCGGCTGCACGCTTCTACAGCGAGCAGTGCGGCAGGCGCAGCAGGCGTCGAACGCGTGCAACCACACGCATCCGCGCACGCACGCGGCCCATCGCCTGCGAGTTCGGAAAGGGGAGGGGAAGGGGGGAGCACGGGCGGGTGGCCCAGCGGCTGCGGCAAGGCAGCCAGCCACCCGCGCCACGTCGCAAGACACAATGTAGAAAAAGAGTGAGCGTGGGCAAAAATGCGCAAAACAAAAGAGCGAAAAAAGAAAAAGAGAAAAAGTATGGAGAGACAAAAAAAAAGGAAGGGAGGAGCGAGGAGACACTCACACGCGGCAAGCCCGGAGGCTGCCCGCGAGTGGGCGGCGCCGCAGCAGCAGCGGCAGCGGCAGCGGCAGCGGCAGCGGCGACGTGCGCGGCCACGCGGATATACCTCCGCCTGGACCCAGCAGCACACGCCCCCGCCGCGCCGCTCCGCATCCCAGGCAAGCACCATGCACTTACCAGCACATGTAGCTCACCCCGGTGCAGCGGTTCGAATACCCGCACGTCGCAGCCGTCACGCCGGCGTTCGCGCCCGCAGCAGCCGCCTGCAGCACAGCCTTGTTCCGCCACGCAGTCGGCATGCAGCCGCAGAACGTGTTGCCGCTCAGGTCCGCGGACTGCAGAGCCGGCAGCGACGCCCACGACGACGCAAGCACGCCGCGCATCTTGGTCTTCGACAGGTCCACCGTGCGCAGCGACACCATATCGCTGCCCCAGTTCGGCAGACCACCGCACGCCTCCGTCTCGCTCAGGTTGATCGACTCCAGGCTCGACATCCCGTTCCACGCGCTCGGCACGTAGCCGTGCACCGACGTCTTGCTCATGTCCAGAGAGCGCAGGCGCGACAGGCTGGCCCAGCTGTCCACAAACGTCCCCGCAAGGCCGCTGTTGCTCGACAGGTCAAGCGACACAACGCGCACCGCAGAGCCGTCGACGTTGCGCAGCGCGGACAGGCTGCCCGACAGACCGCGGCCGCTCAGGTCCACAGACACCTCCCCGTTCGCAGCGCACGACACGCCGCTCCACGTGCAGTAGTCCGACCCCGTCCACCCGCTCAGCTGCGACGGGAAGGCAGCAGCCAGGCCGGCCAGGAACTGCAGCGTCGAGGCGACCTCGTGGTCCGGCGCAGCAACGGGAGGCGCAGC
>AODS02000354.1:0-46091 GCA_000331325.2 Crithidia fasciculata | reverse complement strand
AGAGAGGGACTACAGTGCTGTAGAGCAAGAAGGGGACGGCGATGAGGCAGGGAGTGGGCAGGCGGACTTCCCTGCTCTGACACCCCTCATGACGGTAAACTCGAAGGGGAAGGAGCTGCTCTTCGAAGCCCTGCAGGAGGCCACCGAGGTGGTGGTGTGCGCCGTCCGCGAGAGTCGCGCTCACGCCGGCTATCACGACGTCCTGCACCAGCGCTGTCCCACACCTCCTCCTACACCACAGCAGCAGCAGCAGTCGTCGTCTCCTCAGCTATCTACTTCCACTCCTGCCGGTGGCATTGCTTCGGATGTGCAAGGTAAGTACAGCGCGGAGTCTGGTGCTCTTACCCCGGTGAACTCGTGGGCACTGACGGCCGCCCTCGCAGCGGCACAGGGCTGCACCTTCCCCGTTCCCGTCGGCACCCTTTCGCATGACGACAGATGCCCCTTCACCTTTGACCGCCATCAGCACCTCGGCACCTACGGTACGGTGCGGTGGTCGCAGGGCAGCGCAGCGGTGGAAGACGGAGCGGGTGACTCTTCCTCCTCCTCTGCCTTCACGCCGTCGTCTTCGCACGAATTTCACTGGCCGGTGCTGCCGGCTCACGATGAGAAGCAGTGGCGCTGTGAGCTGCTGAAGAGTGAGTTTCGACTTGCCCGCTCTCGTGCCCTCGACGCGTTGCTGGTAGACAGCCGCCATGGCCGGCCGATCGCCGCCATCACGCTGGAGCCGCGGTCGTGGACGCAGGTGGAGGAGAAAAAGACGAGCGGTAGCGAGGAGGGCGGTCGTGAGTCGGAGGATGGTGATGGCAGCGGTGGCGAGAAGTGCACACAGGGCCAAGGCATCGTCTCCCCCTCTTTCCATCTTCCCAACATCTGCTGAAGAAGTCGTGCAGCGCACTGTGTACGTCGTCACGACCTTCACGCACTACATCACCCCGCTCTGGCGCCACCTGCGGGAGGAGAAGGCGGTGCTGGTGGATATGGACCGCACGCTGGTGGACAATGTTGTGACGGTGCACACAGCAGCGGAGCGGCAGCGACACCTGCTGCACCTGACAGAGCGGTAGCCGCGCGGAGGGCCACGCGGGTCAGTGAATCCTTGTCTCCTATGGCGGCCGCAGCGGCGTCGTGCGTCGGCCGCGAAGTTTGCCGCGCCGCCGTTCCGAGTGGGTCGCAATGACGCGATGCCGCTGACACTGGAGGAGTTGTCAGGTGAGTTACCAGACAGCGGTGTTGCGTGTGATGAGGAGAGTGTGCCGCACTCCTCCATGGCAGCGAAGAGTAGCCAAAAAGGACGCAGAACTGATGAGCGATCTTTCTCTTCCGGCGCTGCTTCGGGTGTGCATTACACGTCCTCGGCGTCTCCTGCTGCAGCAGCTGATGCCTTCCTCAGCAGTGAAGGCCTGCTGCACGCCTTTCTTCACCGCACCGCGGCGCAGCGCTCGGCGCTCGGCACACTGCACTACGAGGAGTGCGGGGCGGTGACGTACGCTGCAGGACCGCTGGCAGCGCGCAAGACACCCACACGCCCCACATCCGCGTCCCGTGCATCTTCTGCGTCGTCACAGTCCTGCACGTCGCACCGGCTTCGCGCTGATGCATCAGGCAACAGCACTCCACTAAAGCCTACTGCTGCTGATGCAAATGCTTTCAGCACGAGTGGGACTTCAAGTTCCGAGCGTGCCGGCGTCTACTCCGATCTCGTCTACGTCCGCCCTGGTGTGCGGCAGTTCCTCTACTGCACCGCCGTGCGGTGGAACATACCGGTGTCCTCGTCACCAATCGACGCGACGTCGCACCGAGGCGATCCTGCGCTCGTTCTCGACCCTCACCGCATTCTCTTCCCTGATTTTGCGTGCCTGCGTCGTGACGGCAGACGAAATGGTGGCCGCTACGAATCGACCTTGAAAGAGGGAGAGGCAGCGCAGAGGCTGCAGGCGCAGGAAGCACACTCTCACCACAGCGAGCGCATCACACACTGTCGCAAGTCCGCGCTGCGTGTGGTGCAAACGTTGCTCGACGCCGGTGCACTCCGCTCAGCAAAGCAGGCGTGGCGGGCACCGCCGTGGTGCGACCTGCTCGCCCGCCTTCCCCGCCCCCGCAGCGTGGCGGTGCTCGACGACGCACCGCAGGTGTGGGAGGAGCGCGACTGGCCGGCCACGGTGAACGTCGCCGCCTACACCCTTTCCCGTGTCGATCCACTGCCGTACTTCGCGCCGCAGGGCTTTGTTGCGGCGCTGGTGCTGTCCTGCTTGTACGGCTCGCGCTGTCTTGTCTGCAGCGCAGGGGAACTGCACGGTGAAGAATCCGCAGTGGGCTCGGCAACGCTGCGAGGAGAGGCAGGAGCGGAGGAGGAGAAGACGGGTAGTGCGTCACCGCCCTCCCCATTCTCTGACGCTGTCGTGCGCCGCCCGTGCGAGCGGTGGCCACACTGCCTCTGTGTCTGCCCGCCTGATCACGCCGCGGCCATGGCAGATGCAGCGGGCCCGATGGGCGGCGAAGACGCCGCAGGCTTTTATGTGAGGGACGCGGCGGCCAGCGTGCGGGCGATGCTGGCGGAGCTGCTGTGGCGGTCGTCGTCATCGTCGCGAGGGGCGGAGCTGCGGCGTGTGCGACCGCTGCTGCTGGCGGGGAAGGAGCCGGTCGACGCAGTCACATCCTCCTTTCCCCCACCGGAGGGTCGATGGATGCATAGAAGAGGCAACAACAATAACAGCAACCTGCGGTGCGGCGACGTCGTTGTGCGTGACTGTGTGTCTCCTATTCTGGGCGAAGGGCTGCTTTATCCAGCGCCTTCTTCACCAGGCAGCGTTGGGCTTCTTCACCGCACTTCGAAGCCGCATCACACCGCATCCCCCGACTCCACGCCTTCGTCTGACACGTCCTCTGCCTCGACGTACTCTTCATCAGCGGCCTCAGACGAGGAGGTCGCCACCATGCAGCGCGACTCTTCCAGCTCCGTGCTTGACATCTCGATGCCGGCCACACCCACGTCCTTCCCTGCACTGCCGTCGACGTGGATGCACACGGGGCCGCTCACAGAGGCAACGACAGCGGCTACGCAGGGAGTGGCGGATGTGGACGCACACACGGCAACCGAGGATCTGGAGAGTGGAGGGGCGTCGTACCGCAGCGTCGGTGGCCGGTATGGCGTGCCGTGCGAGGACGTGGAGCCTGTGGAGGCGGTCAATACAAACGGCACTGACGGAGACACCACGAATAGTAAATCGGAGGTGGACTACACGCGTGCCACCGCGACGCGGGGCGGTATGGTGCGTTCAGCATCCACCAACTCCGATGTCGAGGACGTAGTACCGCTAGAAATGCAGTCTGCTCGGTCTTCCCCACCCGTTGCGTCTTGTGGTGCTCACAGCTGGAGAGCCAGCTCAGGTGCGACACAATGCCTGCGTGCTGCTCCGCCTGTGGTGGAGGATGTAACGTGTGACGTGGCCGTCACTGTCGCACCTGCTGCTGCGTCACCCTGTGGTGTGGTGGGGCAGACGGCGGAGCTGCGGCGGCCAGAGCGGCGCCGTGTCGACGACCCGCGAGACGCCGTGGAAGATGTCGTGCCACTTTGAGGTGTGCAGGAGGTGCTGCTGCCCTGTAATCTCTTCAGTTGCGCGCTGCTTTCGTTGATGAGGGCCCGCATAATCGCACGATCGGCCTGAGAGGCGTGCCACAAGTAGAGACAGAGGGAGAACGATTATCCACAAAGCAAGGAGACGTGAAACGCGTGAGATGATTGGGTAATTGCGTGAGCTTCGACAAATTAATAAAAGAAAACACTGCGTTTTTTGCATTCTTTGTTCTTGATAGCAGCAGCGGCTTCAGAAGGAACAAAACAAAACTCGACCATGTGATCTGGCATCCGCCGTGCTCCTTGGCAGACAGGCTTATCCATTTTACCAGCCATTCCAACAATATTCCCTTGAAAACGAAGCGAGTGATGGATGTCCTTCTCTTACCCTACTTTCTCTCCACCTTCACCACTGCTTCCCACTTCGTGAGTCAACAACAATAACAACAGAAAACAGAAGACGTAGACCCAAACAGTTGCAAAAGTCAGCGAGCTGGCTTTTATTTGTGTCTACCACTAGCGGACAAAAAAAAACAACAACAATATGTCACGTCTTTCCCGCGCGGTGGTGCTGCAATCTCCGTGCAGCGTGCCATCGCGCACCACCACCACCACAGCTGCAGCTGCCATTCATGCAGGATGCCCACTGGCTTCATCGGCCGCCCTCCGAGCCGGTGCGCCGCAGACGTCCACCTCCGCAGGCCCGACGCTTGTGAATTACCGCGCTGGTCTCTTTCGCTCCACCGCCCCCCGCCTCGCCATGAACCTCCACGCGAGCGACATGTCAACCCCCGACCGCGCCACCGTCAACTCCACCAACAAGAAGGAGTTCAAGACACCGCTCTGCACGGAGCTGATCAACAAGATCATCGCCCAGGGCTACTACCCCATGTCGCAGTACATCAAGGACTGTCTTACCCACCCAAACTTCGGCTACTACGCAGCGAAGAAGCACGTCATTGGAAGTGAAAAAGCGGATTTCCTCACCGCAGCAGAGATTCCGTTCTTTGGTGATGTCCTCGCGGCGTGGGTGATGGACGCCTGGCAGAAGATGGGCACGCCGCGTGTGCTGCACCTTGTCGAAATGGGCCCCGGTCGTGGCACCCTCATGAAGACGATGCTGAAGCAGATTCAGTACTCGAACCCTCACCTCTTGCACTTCTTGCAAATTCATCTGGTCGAGGTCGGTGCCGCGCGGCGCGAGGAGCAGAAGCAGGCCCTGGCGGAGTTCCAGACAGCGCACGGCAAGATCAAGTGGTGGATGGATTTGGAGTCGCTGCCGTTTTCGCTCGAGCCGACCATCTTCATCGCGAACGAGTACTTCGACGCCCTGCCGGTCGCGCAGTTTCGCTTTACGGAGCGCGGGTGGGTGGAGACGTGTGTGGAGGTAGACACCGATCCCGCCGCCGAGGCACATTTCCGTCTTGTCCACGCTCCGTCCGGGTCCATGTCTGCCTACCTCATCCCGGATGAGATCCGTACAAAAGGCAAGATCGGTGACTGCTACGAGGTGAACACGGTCGGCATGCAGACGATGGAGACGCTCATGAAGAAGATGATCGACTGCCAGAAGGCGGCCTGCCTGCTCATCGACTACGGCAAGGATGAGCACATGCACAGCACGCTGCGGGGTATTCGCGGCCACCGCTTTGTCGATCCGCTGCTCTCACCCGGAGAGGTGGATCTCTCGTGCTGGGTGAGCTTCCGGCAGCTGCGGTGGGCTCTGGAGCGACTAGAGGTGGCCCGGCGTCACCTGAAGTGGTTCCCGGTGGTGACACAGCACGACTTCTTGCTGGAGAACGGCATTGACATTCGACTGGCGCACGTGATCAAGGATGAGGAGACGAAGAGCGCGATGAAAATTTTGCAGAACTACCGCCGTCTGATGGATGCCGAGGAGATGGGCGAGAGCTACAAGGTCTTCGCCTTTCAGACTCGCAACTTTCCAAACGTTTCTCCCTTTTTTGAGGAGATGCCGCTGCCGCCGTTGCCCAACGCTCGCGCGCGTTGAGACGGAAGCGAAGGAAGAGGAAACTGCGTGAAAGTGTGAGGCGGTGTGGGTGGAAAAAGAAAAACAAGAAAAAGAAGTTGTCAGTTTGTGTACTGCTGTCTTTCTCCCTCTTTTTTTCCTGGTATGGTTGGTGTTGTTTGTTGTTGTCTGAGTAGTGGTCTGTTTTCGTTTTTGGTTCTCTTTTCTGTTCCGTGCCTCTTTTCCCTCTTCTTTAGTTTACCTGTGTTGCTCTCTCTCTTTTCGTGGTGTTGTCGTCGAGCTGCTTTTCCAAGTCGCATCGCGGAGAGAGGGAGGGGAAGAGACCGGCGTCACATAAAACTCACGTTCATCGCAATCAACCAACTTTTTCCCCTGCAAAGGTGGGGCACTCTCTCTTGAGGCCTCTTGTGTGCGAGAGAGGAGGGGGAGTTGGAGGAGGACGTGTGCGCTCTGCGTGCTATTCAAGTCGAGTCAAAGGATGAATTCCATCGCGGAGCACACCGGCTCGAATGGAAAAAGGTTCTTGCTGCTGCCGTGCGAGCACTAGGAAAGAGAGAAAGAGAGCTGTGTGCGCCGCGGGGAAAAAAAGCAACAACAAGAGTTTTACTGTCTTTCTCGTGGTATGCAAGGAGCATCAATTCAATTAAGTCTCACTGCGGCTGGCCACCACCTCCACGTTGACAGTGGCATTACCGCTACGCAAAGAAAGCCGAGGAGCTGTCTCTCTCAGTCTCCGCTCTTCACCCCTTCTACCCCTTATTTCCTTTCTCTCTCTCTCTCTCTCTCTCTCTCTCTGTGCTTCTATAAAAAAACATTCCTCTTGCACTCTTCTTGATGCTGCGTCACATCGTGTAAAGCAAATCAGTTTTCTCTCTCTCTCTTTCTCTGTTGTAGTCAAACCCAGATTCTCTCTCCCTTTTTCCCCCCTCTCCACCAAACTCGCTCCTGAGCTTGTCTGCTGAACTCACGCTTTTTCTTTTTCATTCTCTCCTGCGTGACGACAACCTCTTGTGAAGGAAGCAACAGAATAGCACAGAAAGGCAGCGTCAAAAGTTTTAAAAATACACCTGAGCCTCCTTCTCAGTTGCCTAGCCAGTGTTGATACCACTCTTTTTTTCTTTTTCTCCGTTTCTTTTTCTCCTTTTTTTCAAGCGGTAAGCGATACTAAACTCTACGCAGTTGGTGTCTGTCTTTCTGTTCGCGGTATTCACATATTTATACGCCTCTCTTCCCCCCGTTATCTTCTTCACTTTTTTTTACACTATCCCACCACCAGCGCCTGACGCTGCAATATACACCCAGCAGAAACCACACATACACAAACACTCTCTCCGACGCACATTTTCTCCGCGTGCTTTAATTGTCGAAGAGCAAGCGAAACGGTACCTGACGTGCTCACGTGACTCGAGCGCGCTTTTTTATTTCTCTGTTCTTTTTTATTGTTTCTCCTTATCTGTTCTTACTTTGTCACCGTCGCTTTTCTCTCATTTAGGCCGTTTTCACCACCATCGCAGCCGTTCCCACCACGACCTCCCCCCAGAACTAGTCATCCTTGCATCATCCTCAAAAGTAGTAAAATCCCCCCTTTATAAATTATTATTTTTACCTCTCTCGCAGCAAGAGAAGCCATGGCAACTCACTCCCCTGTTGCGCAGGACGCGCCGCGCTTCCGCCCTCGCGACACCCACGCCGAGCGTCTCGCCGCAGCTGACAAGGTGGCCCTCGCGCGGTGGGAGTCGGCGACAAACCGGCAGTGGTACCCCGACTACCACCTCGCCCCCTTTACTGGCTGGATGAACGACCCGAACGGCCTCGTCTTCTTCCGCGACCGCTACCACGTCTTTTACCAGTACCACCCCTATAGCTCCGACTGGGGCCCGATGCACTGGGGCCACATGTCGAGTAAGGATTTGGTCCACTGGCAGCACCAGAAGACGGCGCTCGCACCGGGTGATGCATGTGACCGGGACGGCTGCTTCTCCGGCACCTCGGTGACGCACGACGGAAAGATGTACATGTTCTACACCGGACACTTCGTGCTGGACGCCCCCACGCCGAGCAACCCCGATGCCATTTACGAGCACCAGTGCCTCGCGGTGAGCAAGGATGGAATCAACTTCGAGAAGCTGGGCCCGGTGGTGCGGCCGCCGCCCGGCTACGTCCACTTCCGCGACCCGAAGGTGTGGTTCCAGGAGGGCCGGTGGTGGATGGTGTGTGGAGCGCGTGACGTGACTAAGGACCTTGGCCAGCTGCTGCTCTTCACCACCGAGGACCTGGAGCACTGGGACGACTCAACGTGGCAGGTGCTGGGGGTGACGGAGGACAAGAACGTTTTCATGTGGGAGTGCCCGGACTACTTCACGATGGGCCGTAGGGAGGATCTGAAGATCTTGTTGTTCTGTCCGCAGGGGAAGCGGGCAAATGAGCACGACTACCGCAACCGCTTCCAGAACGGCTACGTCGCTGGCCAGTGGCTGCCTGGTGGAACGTGGACGGTGCAGCGCGACTTCCGTGAGTTGGACCACGGCCACGACTTCTACGCCGCGCAGACCTTCATGTCAGCGGACGGCCAGCGACGGCTGATCATGGGTTGGTTCAACATGTGGGAGAGCCCCATGCCGTCGAAGGAGCACGGCTGGTGCGGCTGCCTGACGCTGCCTCGTGAGCTGCACTACAACGAGAGCACCGGGCTGCTGCGGATGCTGCCGGCGCGTGAGCTCGTTGCGCTGCGTTCGTCAGAGGTGACGATTGTGCCTGGGGTGGTGCTCGATGACAACAGCGATGCCCAGCTGCTGGAGGAGTGCGCGGCGCATGAGCTCGAGGTGGCTTTCAACATTGAGACGAGCACCGCCGAGAAGTACGGGCTCTGGCTCGGCGCAGGTGCGGAGCTGTACGTTGATGCGCAGTCGAAGCGCTTGGTGCTGAACCGGCACTACCCGCACTACATGCTGAGCGGCTACCGCTCCTGTGAGATGCCGACGACGGTGCTGCTGCGCTTGCGCATCTATGTCGATCGCTCCTCTATTGAGGTCTTCGTGAACGATGGCGAGGCTTCCATGTCCTCGCGCATCTTTCCCGATGAGAATGACCGAGCGCTGCGCCTCTTCGCGATCAACGGGACGGCGGACATGGTGGGCGGAAACATGTGGAAGCTGAAGGCCACGGTGGAGCACTGATGCAGTCCGTACTTTTTTTTGTTCTTATCTCTCACTTCATGTCTTGTCTTCCTCTCCTCAGTTTTCTCTGCTACGCTGTCCTGCAAACGGCTCATACGGGACGCCGCTGTGCACTGCCGTCTGTAGCTCTTGTGCAACCTGCTTTTTTGTTCCTGTTGTTATTAATCAGAGAGAGAGGTGTGCGTCGTGGCGTTCTCTGCCGCTCGTCGCCGTGTGCAGGTTTATGTGCTTCTTTCTTGTTGTGATGTTCGTCTGGAGAGACTTTCTTTGTGGACTACACGCCTGCGTCTACAAACTAGACGGCTGCTTTAAAGAAAAAAAAAGAAAAACAAAAAATAGTGAGAGAGACGGCATGTGGAAGAAGCTTTTCGAATGTGACCGATGAATAAACAACAATAAAAAAAAAGAAGTCTTACATGTTTTATCATTACTTTTTTTGTTGTTTGCCGCCGCGCTGCAGCTACGATGTTGATGAACACTAAAGAAGTGAAGTTCGCTTTAGTCTCTGACTTCCTTTTTCCGTTCTCAAGTTTTATTCTTTTTCTTCTAAATCCTTTTTTTTTGTTTCATCTTCTCCGAGACGCCTTTGTGTTTTACCTCTTCGGATCTTAAAGCCAACATACATAGCCTTTTTTTTTTCTCTTGTGGCGTTGCGTCTGCGTATGTTCGATGACAGCCGAAGAAGACGTAAAAAAAGAAAAAGAAAAATAAAAGAAAGGGTGAACAGCGCAAGGTTCTTCACGCACTTCTTCTCTTCAACACCCCGTATATCCATTTGTGTGTGTCGTGTGTGTGCTTGTGTGTGTGTCGTGTGTGTGTTGGTGTGAGCGGGTAGCGAAGAAGTGCGGCTTTGTACGGCGATTCCCGACAAATGACAAAAAATTGAACGTAGGTGAGTAGTCGAGTGTATCTTTGCGAAAGACATGTTGCTTGTGATCTATGTTGTATAACACGTTGATATTGAGAAAGAAAAAGAATGAAAGAAAAAAAACAAGAATTCCACACGGGTGACTAGAATGAAACGATTGGAGCGAGTGGGCATCGCGGTCAGTCCTGCTTCTGCAGTTCTTCATTTTTTTTTCCACCATTCAGGGTGTGTCTACAGACCCGTAGACTCAATAAGGGTGAATCTTTGAAGGGTTAGGTGAAGCGCATAGCACAATAAACGATTTGACCTCACCATACCGCATAGTCGACCGATTAATAATATTGTTAATCTTCTTGGCTACTTCGGTCACCTTTTCTCTTTTTTTTGCTGGATGCTCGTCTCGCTGAAGGTGGAAGGGCAAAAGTGCTTGTAGCAGCGCTTTCCTTTGTGTATCCGCCGCTCGTGCCTTCCCTACCAAATTTCTATGCTCAATGCCTTGTCTGGCTGCTTTTCTTTCTTCAAAAATAAACAAATGAATAGTACTCTTTCTTCCCCTTTGATCGCCTCTTCTTCTTCTTGCACAGCTTTCACCACTCCACACAGAAAAAAAAACCCTTAAAGCATTGCGGCCTTTACTCTCAATCTACCTTCCGCTATTTCCGCTTTCCTCTTTTTTGAACTGAACGGCAACAACAACAAAAAACATCTTTGTTCAATCGAAGGAAACAAAATTTGCAATTAAAGAAAATATAACAGTAAACAAATACAATAGCTGGCGTGTCAGACGAGAAGGTGCAAAGCTCGTCGAACGACTTCGAAGGGGTTTAAACGGCGCTCTTTCTCTCTCTTCTCTCTCTCTCTCACGCACACACGCCCAAACACTACAGCTGCAGCATTCAGCACACGACAAGAAGAAGAAAAAAGGCGGGGGTAACATTTACCCTCATCGTCGCCACTCGTGTACGCACAAAACAACATTAATAGCAAAAAGCTCGAAATCTAACGAGCACAAAAAAGAAATTCGTGATTTTTTTTTAATTCCGCACCTTTTTTTGTTTCCAAATATTACCTTTACCGCGTATCTGCAAAGCCTCTTTACCTTCTTTCTCTTTCTTACTCTAGGTAGGATCCTTTTTAATTTGCCTTTGCTCTTTTATTCTGGCGGCGGACAAGCGGTTCTGTATTTCCCACCCCGCTTATCTTTTCTCTTTCCGCTGCTCTTTTTTATTTTTTCTAGAGCTCGCTGCCAGCGTCAATCATTTTGCGAGTCTCCGCGGCGGCGTCCATCTTCTTTCTTTTCTCTCTGTGTTCGTATGGGTGTGGGTGTGAGATAGCGTGTGCAACTTGTGCCGCTTCACTGACAAGTAAGCAGCCCTTTACCTCGTCGCGCACAGCGTACACTCCTGCGACACCAAATCCTTTTTTTCTTCTGGTGCTTTAGGCACACTAACAGACACCCAAACACACACAGGGTTGCGAAGATTTCCTCCACAGATCCGAGTATCAATACAGCTTTGAATCTCTTCTCGTTTTGTTTTTCTCCGGAGAAAAAAAAAACAAACAACAAAACGTCGTGACGCAATATTATTCATTTCCCTTGGTGAAGAACTTTTACGAAGTCTGAACCACTTGCTTTTTTTTTTCCTTTTCATTCATCTTCTTCATCTCTTCTCTCGGCGTTTTTATAGCTCATAGGCGGCACTGTGAAGCGCGCGAGTCTTTTAAATTTTCCTCTTCTCAGCTTCTCCCTGCATTTTGCACGTAGAGGCCGCAGCAGCCCTGCTTTATTTTATCTCATTTTTTGTTTATTTGGGTGAACCGTGGACTTTGTAACGGGCAGCATTTTGCCTGACTATTTTTGTTTTTCTCCTTTTCTCGCCATCATCGGCGTCGGGATAGAGTGAGGACAGTAGAAGAATTATCTTCACACTGTGAAATAGCGCGCTTTTCAGCCGATTCTTTTCCTTTTGACGAGTTGTGGCGCAGGTACATACACACACCCTCGCAGACACACACACGAGAGCAGCTGAAACCGGGATCCCGAGAAAAACAACAACATGTACATGTCGTCTGATGCTGCGGCCGCCGCCGTCGACGGCTATGGCAAGCAGGACATGCATCACCAAACCCAGCAGCAGCAGCAACAGCAGCAGCAGCCGCCGCAGCACCTCTCCCACGCCGATCGCATCGCACAGGCCACACACGCGCAGGTGAAGGCGTGGAGCGTGATGAAGAAGGAGTGGTACCCCGAGTATCACATGTCCTCCTACGCGGGGTGGATGGGTGTGCCGGGTGGGCTGTGCTATCACAAGGGCACCTACCACGTCTTTTACCAGCACAACCCATATAGCGAGAACTGGGGCCCGATGCATTGGGGCCACATGACAAGCGAAGACTTGGTTCACTGGCAGCACCAGCCAGTGGCCCTCGCACCGGGTGACGCCTACGACCGTGACGGCTGCTTCTCCGGCTCCTCGGTGAGCTTCAACGACACCTTGTACATCTTCTACACCGGACACTCCTGGCTGACGGAGGAGGAGAAGGCCGCTCTGCACGGCAGCAGCGGCGGCGGTCTTAGCGAGGATAACACGTCCTTCTATCAGCACCAGTGCCTCGCGGTGAGCAAGGATGGAATCAACTTCGAGAAGCTCGGCCCGGTGGTGCGTCCGCCGCCCGGCTACGTGCACTTCCGCGACCCGAAGGTGTGGTTCCAGGAGGGCCGGTGGTGGATGGTGTGTGGAGCGCGCGACGTAGCCAAGGACCTTGGCCAGCTGCTGCTCTTCACCACCGAGGACCTGGAGCACTGGGACGACTCGACGTGGCAGGTGCTGGGGGTGACGGAGGACAAGAACGTGTTCATGTGGGAGTGCCCGGATCTTTTCCGGTTAGGCCAAGCCGACGTGCTGCTCTTCTCCCCTCAGGGAAAGCGAAAGGTGGGCTACGTGAACCGCAACCGCTTCCAGAGCGGCTACATGCTCGGTAATTGGAGCACCACCGGCGCATCAGACGCGCTGGCGAGTGTTGCGCAGCACAACGCCACTGCCCCGTCTAATCGCTTTGCCCGCCGTCTGCACGGCCCGTGCCGTCTCACCGAGTTCGACGTGACGCAGCGCTTTCGCGAGATCGACTGCGGCCACGACTTCTACGCCCCGCAGACCTTCGCCACCGTCGATGGCCGCCGCATTATTATCGGGTGGCTCGACATGTGGGAAAGCCCCATGCCGACCCGCGAGCATGGCTGGAGTGGCTGCCTGACGCTGCCTCGTGAGCTGGTGCTGGACCCTTTCACCGGTAGCATCCGCATGGTGCCGCCGCGTGAGCTGCTGCAGCTGCGGTGCGCACAGGCCACCATTCCACCCCAGCATATCGTGGAAAGCACCGACATGCTGCTCGTCGAGGACTGCACGTCGTACGAGCTAGAGGTCACCTTCAACTGCAAGACGAGTACCGCCGAGAAGTACGGGCTGTGGCTCGGTACAGGTGCGGAGCTGTACGTTGATGCACAGTCGAACCGCTTGGTTCTGAACCGGCACTACCCGCAGCACATGCTGAGTGGCTACCGCTCCTGTGCAATGCCGGAGAGCGTGCTGCTGCAGCTCCACGTGTACGTCGATCGCTCGTCGGTCGAGGTTTTCGTGAACAATGGCGAGGAGGTCTTCTCGTCGCGCATTTTTCCTAGCGAGGGCGACCGCACCCTGCGTCTCTTCGCAATGAACGGAACGGCGGACATGGTGGGCGGAAACATGTGGAAGCTGAAAGAGACGGTCGAGCATGAGGGTGGGGGCTGGATACAGTGAGCAGCGGCGTGGTGGGGAAGAGGCCAGGTAAGGTAGACTCCACGTCTTATTCTCCTTTTCCACTGCAAGAGGGTTACGCCTAACGCATTTCTCACCACCTCTGTTTTCTCTTTTCGCCGTTTCGCTCGCTGTTTTGTGTTTTTTTTTCTCGCTTTCATGTTGTCACAGCCGCAGGTGACAGTGCAGGTGGTGGTGGTGCAGCTATCTATTAAAAAAAAAAAAACACTGGAAGGGGACTATATCAATGGTAAAGAGGCAGAAATCGTGACGTGATGATTGGGATGCGTTTCGTGCCGTCTTACTAATACAACTAATACATCAGTGTGTTGAGGTAGCCATAGGTTTGAACGTGACAAATTGGCTGTTACAGGTCTTTTTTTTTCTCTGCAAGCATAACAGTGTACTTTTTTTTTCTTTTGCTCCCCTGTTGTATGGTGGTTTTGCTTCCCGACTCTACCTTGCATCTTAATCGATATTTCTCAAAACGTCTCTTTCTTTATTTTTTTCTCTACGATTTCGAACGCTCTGCTTTGCGGCTTTTTCGGAACGCTTTCCGTTCACTACATGCTGCTTCTCGCTGTCCTTCTTCCAGAAAAGAAAAAGAAAATAATAACACCCAAAACAATTTCTCAATTTTGATGCGTTTTTTTTTCTCAAATTCTCTTATGTCTTCGAGAAGCTGTTCCGCAGTTTCTCTCTCCTCCTCTCTATTTTCTTTTCTTCCTCCCAAAACGTGTTTTTTTTCGCTGTGTTCTTTTCTCTATTTTTTTTCTTTCGTGTGAGATGCTGTACTACCCCCTTTCTGCGCCAGATACACCATACTGAAGAAAAGAGATAAAAGGATTTCAATAACGGCATGTCGAGCTCGTTTTCCGTTTACTGTTGTGGTGTTAAGCACCACTCACTTCTTCTCCCCAAAATTACTTTAATTTATTTTAATACAAGTGTGTACGCTGAAGACTACTTTCCCCCCTTTCCGATCATCATCATCAGTGCCATCGATATCATCCCAACCGCTTTTGTGTTTTCTCGAAAAAGAACAACAAAAAACAACGTTTTCGGTGTCCTTTCTATGCTTGTGATCACTTGAGTTTCCTTTTTTTTTTTTTTTACCTCTTTAGCTTGATGCTATTCAAATGAAACGTGCCGCGGAGGCACGTCTTGTGCGTACTGACTATCCCTCTTTGTTTGAGATAAAGTTTGGCCCTCCTCTCTTTTCCCTCTGAAGAAGTCTCGACTCTTCACTCTAATTACTTCTTGTTTTGGTATTTTGACCACCAGAGAGCTTACCTTTCTTTACTTTTTATTTGACGTGGTCTTTTTTATTCTCTTTTTTTTTGTGCTCCTCGATGTGAGGTTGTCTACTAACTTCTCTTTACTCTTACCCTACTTATCTTCTTAATATTTTTTACTTTAAAGCACGAAGGACGCGTGCAAGCGTGTGTGTGTGGTGTTCTTTTGCACCTGCGCGACGGAGTTCGAGCACAAAATTCATTTCATCGTGTCTCCGCGCCTTCCTCTTCTGTTTTTTTTTTTGATATATATATATATATATGGGGTTTCGCGTCGTCATCGTCGCGCTTGTGTTTCGTGAACTACCTTTTTCTGGATTCCATGTTACAGGAATGCGTTTTCCTCAATCTTTTTCTTAGCGAACAACACTTTTGAACTTCAAAGAAGAAAATCTTTTGAACACACCGACACAAATGACCCCCTTTGCTCGGCGTTCACATGGTGCGCTTCAGGCGAAGGAAAGAAGTAAAAAAAAGAAAAAAGGGGAGAACGACCACGACGCAGCGTGCCTTTGAAAGCTTTCTTCTCTTTTATCTTCTTTGCGGAAGCAGCAAGGGAAAAACAGGAGAGAAGACAACAATTGCAGCGCTGATGGCTCATATACTTTTTTCCTTTCTGCTGAAACGATTCAATTCCTCACACGCAGATACCCACGCATTGCAGCTGCAGCTGTACCGTCATTCCCACCTTCGAGTGCGATGTGCTGGAGTGCGCACGCCGTCGCTGTAACGTGAGCGTGTATGTATCTCCCTTATTATATATATATTTTTATTATTAATTTACTGGTCTCTTACTTCTAGTTCATCGCTTTTTTTTTTTTACTTTTCTGCTCGTCGGTGTTGGTCGTGTGCGCCGCTCTTTCGCGGCTGTTTTTACAAAACTAAAGGCAAAAAAAAGAGGAAATATAATAATTAGGTTTACGCGTGGTACGCGTACCCACCAAAAATCACCAAAACACACACAGGCACAAAACACAAGAACGTCCTCTTCGTCAAAAAACAAAAAAAAATTCTCACCTGTAAACTTGAACGCCACTTTATCTTTTCTGATGCGTTGCCCTTCCTTTTTCTTTAGCCCTCTTCCGGTTTTATTTTGCTGTCTTCGCAGCGGCGTTTTTGTGTTTCTCACCACTTCTCCATTTTACTGTTGTCGTCGTGTCAAATGCTGTTGAATTCGGATACATTTTTTTTTCTGTTATGGCGGCGCGTCTTTATTTCTGATGCGGACTTGGCTTTTTGGATGTACCTGCTGTTGACTTCGAATTCTTTCGCTCTCTCTCTGGTGCGAGGTGAATAATGACGCTATCGACGATCCCACATATGATTTGATTGAAAAAAAAAAAATAGAGCAAAATAGAAGATTAAGCTGGCGACAAGTTGCTAGCAAACATAACAGACTTGCCGCGAGGCGAATTTTTATGCTGCATTTCGTTGTGCTGCTTAGGATTTCTTTGTTAGAGCGGCCACAGTAGTGAGCGCGTTCGCTTCTTTCTCTCTCTCTTTTTCCCTCTCTTGTTGAAGTGGACTCTGTGGCATCTTGAGCAGTAGTGGGTATGGGCAAGTAGAAGTAAAGGTAGTTGTGCCACTGCTTTACCCACCTGATTTCTCCAGGCACCACACGGAGTGGGAAGAAAAAAAGAGGAGAGAGAGAAAGCGTTGAGTGCTTGATGGCGGGAAGCTGCACGCTCTCGTCACGAAGCCGCTGCCTTCAGTCATGTCTTCTTTCTCATCGCGCCCACAAGAGAGTACTGATAGAGGAAGAAGCAATGCATTTGTCGCTGTACTATAAACCGATAGATGTGGCGTCTCTCCATGTCTGCTCCCCTCTTTCTCTCTCTTCCTTTCCCTCATTCTCATTCTCACCACCTAAAATTCTTTCCTGCATTAAAAAAAAATGTGCCTCACACAATTATTTTGCTCGTCAAACACTTTCAAACCAATCTAGCTGCTCAACAGTGTTTCCTCTTTTCCGCTCTACACTGTCTTTCTTGCTTTCGTGCGCAGCAGGTGCCACTTCACCTTTCTTTCTCCTCCTTTCTCGCCTTCGCCGAGTCTACGCAGCCCTCTACGCGACTCTCTCTGCCTGGCCGTGTGTCTCGCACCCGCTGCCTCTCTCTGCGCACTGCCAGAGCCGCGTTTTTTTTTCCAAAGTTTCTACGAGTATTGATTTTTTTTCTTTTTTCTCTTGCACACGGAAAAATACACAAAGGTGTGCACAGGGAGTAGCAAAAAAAAGAAGAGGTAAAGAAACAAAACAGAGCTCTCTCTTGGCTATTTTTCCCATTCTCCTCGGTCCTCTTTTGGTTTCAATTCCCTTCGTGCATTCTGTGTATTTCTCAGAGGACTTTCGTTGAACACGTAGCAGCGATCGCTTCACGGCGTGCAAACATCTTTCTTAGCCCGGCGTCTTTGGAAACTGGGAGACTTGCGTAGAACTGCTGGTGGAACGTCGCATTAGTGTATTTTACCGAGGAGCTGCACGGGTGGTTGTACTGTACATATAGCATTATCGCGCTTCTCTTCTTTTTTTCTTTTGTCATTATTGCTTTTTTTTTTTCCCTTTGCCGGAACCCGAAAGAGAAGGCCTTCTCCCTCTTTCCCTCTCTTCACTACACACATACTCGCACAAGCTGTTTATACACTGCCGGCTTCTGACCGACTTCTCGGGCTATTCCTCTTTCTTGCCTTCCGCTGACGTTTGCTTCTTGTTCTTCTTTCTCTTTCTCCCTATTCCTTTTCTGAACTACGAAGCGCTTGTTATTCACTTCTTTCTTTTGGTGGTACCTCTTTTTTTAAAAGACTTTTCCGCATCGCTCCTCTCATAAGCTTGCATCTTGCATCCCCTTCTGTGCGTTGTTGCTAAAAGGTGGCGAGTAGGCCAGACACGTCGCGCTCGCGCAGATACACACAGAGGAACTTAGTTTCAGTTGGAAGACGCGGACCGAAGCACAGAAATACGGGTCCATTGCACACTCTTAGCGGCAATATTCTTCTAGAGAACCTCTTTGCAGTGCTGAAAGGCACACAGTCAAGGTTTTCTTTCTTTTTTTTTTCTAGCACAAAAAACAGAGCAAAACATGATGCGTGCCGTGTCACTGAAGGGCTTCGGTGGCGTCGACGTGATGTCGATTGCCCAAGTCCCCAAGGCCACCCTCGAGCGCGCCTCTGACGTGCTCATCAAGGTCATGGCAGCTGGTATTAACCGTGCCGACATCTCACAGCGGCGTGGCCACTACCCGCCTCCGGCAGGTGCCTCAGACATCTTGGGGCTCGAGGTGGCCGGCGTCGTGACAGAGGTCGGTGCGGAGGCTGCCGGGCGTGTAAAGGTAGGTGACCGCGTCATGGCGCTGCTGCCCGGTGGCGGCTACGCCGACTACGCCGTAGCGCATGGTGGTTGTGTGATGCCGATTCCCCAAGGGTACTCCTTTACGGAGGCTGCTGCAGTGCCGGAGACGTTCATCACGGCGTGGCAGATTCTGAACCGCCACGGCAAGGTCAAGCCCGGCCAGCGGGTGCTCATTCACGCTGGTGCGAGTGGCATCGGCAGCGCCTGTGCGCAGATCACGGAGAAGTACTTCAAGGCCACCGCCATCACCACGTCGTCCGAGATGAAGTTGGACATCTGCAAGGGCTTTGCTAGTGTCAATCTGAGTCGCACACGCGATGAGGCCGGCTGGGCCTTTGCCCCGAAGGTGAAGAAGCTCTTCGGGGAGGAGAGCATCAACGTGATCGTAGACCCTGTGTTTGGTGGCACGTACCTGGGTGAGAACGCGCAGGTCTTGGCCCCCGACGGCCACCTTGTTGTTGTGGCCTTTATTGGTGGGTCGCTCGTGCAGATGAACGCGCTGCCCTTCTTCCGTGAGAAGGCGCAGATCACCTTCACGAAGCTGCGGTGCCGCAGCGAGGCGTACAAGACGTCCCTTGTCGAGTCCTTCGAGCGAGAAATTGTGCCCTACATGAACGAGCGCATCATCTCCCCGATTATTAACCGCACCTTCGCTGTCGAAGAGGTGGCCGCGGCGCACACGTACATCGAGGAGAACAGGGGCTATGGTAAGGTGGTGCTGACGATGACGGACACCCCGCAGCGACCGATGCTTTTCTAGCGCGCGCGAGTAATGCCTTTTTACTTCTCTTTGAAAAGCGGTTTCGATGTGTGCGGCAGGGACGGAGTGGCGTCCCGTGTGGCGCTGTCGGCTCTGCGCTGTGCGTGTGGGTGTATCTGCCCCTACGAGTTTGGGTGTTTTTGTTGAGGTGAATTGAAGCACAGGCCACGAGCAGCGTGCCTTCACCTTGGCTTCTTTTCACTGTGTTTTTCCTTTGTTTCTCTCTGATTCACCCGCTCCAGCGGAGTACCGTTGCTCGGATCACGTACAACAACAATAACCGCGACCATCACCACCACAACAAAAACAAAACAAAAATAAACTGAAGGGGAGCCACAGCTGCGATTTTGGCACTTTACGTTTTTTTTTTTTGGCTCGCCTTCGTGCCTTCATCTCGATGTTTTTCTCGCTTTCTTTCCTCGACTTATCACCATGCTAGAGGAGAACTGAAAATGATAATAGTAATGGAGGTCGACAGGAGGACGCGCGCTTGCGACTACACGTGGGACAGGCACAAAAAGGAGAGGAAAAAAAAAGTGGTGCCGGATGCAGTAGCGTGTTTTTTTACACTCACTTTGAGTTGATGCGCGGAGAACGCCGTTTGCTGCCATTGACGTGCGTGCCGCTGCACACCTGTAGGAAGATGGAAATTAGCCATCCAGTGAGGTGACGGGCAGAGGCAGTGCATTCTTTTTTTTTTTGTAGGATGGCTCTCTCCGTGCTTTATGCAGCTGCGTGTGGAGTGTCAGTACAGAGAGATTACTTAAATGCCACAAGCGCGCATCAAGAAAAAGAAAAGAAAATTTAAGCAACCTTTCTTCCCACTCCACCTCTTCTCTTATTTTCTTCTTCATCCTGTACTTACCCCCATTCCCAGGTCCAGTCGGCAAGGTGTACTACATCGACCTGCTCCTTGCCTAACATCAAGCCTGTCTGCGAGGCAGAAAAGGAATTTGGTAGAGCACAGGCACGAAGCGCAGCGCGCAGCCACGGCGCTGTGCCTGCAGACATGTCATCGAAACAGCTGCTGCACCGTGTGCGATTGCTGTCACAGGCGTGCACGTCACAAGCGCCTGCGCAGCGCGCACCACACGCTGCACAACACTGCGGAGGCACCCTTCGCCCGATAGTTTCGCCCGCCTTCGCGTCTCTTGTAAGTCTAGTGAGTGCCGCGCGCGACAGCAGCGAGTGCCATCAACCGACGAGCAGCAAGAGGATCGTCTCTGATGATGTGCAGCAACACCAGCGTCTCCACCGCAGCGTCACGCTACGTCGGGGTGGTGTCCATTTCTTGCGAAAGCAGCCGTATCCGTGTGGCAGTGGCCGTTCCAGTGGTGCCTTTCACACCACACAGCTCTGCCGTGAGCGCAACGTTGTGCGCAACACCCTCGCCGACACGCCTTCGGGCTACATTCAGGACCCGCGTGCGTCGCCCAAGATGATGACGCGGTACGACAGCGTCAGCCGCGTCGGCGCTGCCGCCCTCGAGGCGATGGAGCGGGAGAAGGCGCTGCTGGAGAGGGAGGAGGTGGCGTATCGCGGCTACACAACCCTCACGATCCAGGAGCGGAAGAAGGTGGTCCTAGGGCAGGCCAGCACCCTAGAGAAGTTGCAGGAAGCCGTGGAGGGGCTGCGCGACGACCTCGCGGAGCTGTCGCGCGTGGTCGGACAAGAGGTGGACAAGCCAATCTTGCAAGAGCGTATCCTGCTTCTCAAGCTGCAGCAGCGACAGCAGCGGCTGCATGACCGAGACATGGCTTTCCGTGTGGCGCCAGAGGCAAGCCCGGGCTACCGCCTCGTGCAGCAGGCCGACGGCAGCGAGGTGCTGGAGAGACCCGGTAAGGACACCCCACAGCTGGAGATCGATGCAACTGACGACGCCTACTTGACCCAGCCCGTTGAGATGGAGGTGTTGCCCGACTCCGCGTTAGTGCCGGAGCGTACCGTCGTCACGGTGCAAGATGTGAACCACGTGCGTTATCTTCTCGGGCAGGGCCTTCGCCGTCTCTCGCGCTTCGAGGAGGCGCAGGAAATGATGTACAGCATTTTGGCTGACGACGTGACAAACGTCGATGCCATAGAGTCGCTGCTTGAGATGGATCTCGGGATTGAGGGGTGGGAGCCACGCATTCGGGTGCTGCTGGATTATCTGGTGACCGAGTACGCGCGGGCTATTGAGGAGGGACGTCTGCAGCCGCCCGTACAGCCGCAGCAGAGTAGCACCGAGAAGGACAGCAAAGCGAACGACGACGGTGAAGAAGAGGAGCTGTCGGCTTCGTCTCTTCTTGCCGCGGCATGTTCAACACCAGAGAGGAGCAATGCTACTGCTTTTGCCTCTTCGCCAGACACCGCTGCGCTCCCCACCTCCGAGAGTTCCCTTCTTCAAACCTCTCCGGTATCTGGTATTCCTTATGCCACCATCCCCCAAACCGCCCCGCTCAACGTGGCGCTCTCCTTGCTGTCTGACATCATTGTGGAAGCCGCAGCCCATAAGTGCTCCGCGGATGGCGAGGGCGCCACCTCGCGTTTCTTCATCGAGTCGCTCGGCCCGATAGTGCGGGTGTTGGGTCGTCGCTACGCCCCACTGCTGCTCGAGGCCCTTTTCCAGGCGGTCGACGAACAGCACTTCATGGCGCGCTTCGACTCGGACGACGTATCGCCCGCCGCACGCGCCTTTGCGCTATCTCTTGTCATTGCGTTTCTGAAAGCGCTGACGGCGCGTCGCATTCACGAAATGTTACCGAGTCCGGTGTTGTTTGAGTACGTCACGCTGTCGAAGCTGCACGCCGCACTGCGCCGCGCCAACCGCCTGCACGAAAGCTACCACATTTGTGACAAGGTCATGCGACTTTACCGATCGAACTCTGCCGTTTATCGCCGTCGGCGGCGCAGTCTTGACGCGGCAGCGGAGGCGGGGGCAGTGGCACTCGATTTGAGTGCGTTGCAGCAGCGCTTGAGCCCTTCTCCTTCACTTCATCGCGGTTCTCCACAAGAACATGATCAGCAGCAGGTGCCCCCAAGCGCAGAAGAAGAGGGCAAGTCCAAAGAGCCCGCAGCGCACTCTTCAAAGCCGTTGAACAACGTCCTCTCGGTAGACAGCAGCAGCGGCGGCCTCACGGCAGACGGCGAAGCATCCGCTGAACCACCAGACGTGCTGGACGACCAAGACGGCGACTACCGTGAGATCTTTTTCCAGTACGTCAACGACCGTGCCCGCGACTCCCCAGCGCTTGGGCGGCGTCTCTGCCTCGAGGCGATGCAGGAGTTTCCAAAGAGCGCCGCGCCGTGGGAGACGCTGGCGCTGCTGCTCCACCGCGAAGACCCCGTGAAGAATTTACGCGACGCCACGATTGCCGCCCGCCACGCGATGCTGCTCGAGCCGCTGAACCTCGGCGTCATCGTGACGCTGGCGAACTTCTACAAGGCGGCAAAGCGGTACGAGCTGCACGACCGCATGCTGGACCGATACCGTCTTCTGGTCTACATGGCGGATGAGGGGGCGAGTGCGGAGGATATGCTGGCGACGGCGGCCGAGGTCGAGGCGCTCGATCGCGAGACCCCTGAGGCGCAGGACCTTGTGCAGGAGACCGGGCGAGAGATGGAGGAGTACATGTTCCGCATGGAGCAGGCGATGACCTACTCGATGCCAATCGACAAGGAGCCACGCCGCTTCGGGAAGGCTCCGGTGGTGGCGGTGTGGGAACAGCCGGGGATTCTTCCGCCAGAGGTGAAGGCGCACGCGTTTGATCAGCAGGGTGGATTTGTGCTGGCGCCGCCGCAGTCGCCTCAGCAGTGAGGACGAGTGTGTTTGTGTGAGGTAGGACTGCTGTTCAAATTGTTCCTTTTTACATTTCTTATTCTCTTTTTTTTCTCACGCCTGCGACTCGTCTGCTGTGCGTTTAGTTTTTTCACATGCGTGTAGAATCACGAAAGAGGAAAAAAAACCACAACAAGCGGTAGGTCTTATTAGTTCAACACAAAAAAAAAAACTCTGAGAACGAAGCGACGCTGCATCTCCAACGTGTGCTGCATCCGATGGTACAGTTTTATGGTTTTTTTTTCTACTTTCTCTTTTATCGCAAAAAAATGGACGATGGGGGACAGCAAGCACAGAAAAAAAAAATACGTTATCGCCTACGAAGGAATGAAAGTCACTGATCACTGCAACCTGATCCACTTCCGCGCTTTTCTCTTCCCTTCTTGTTCTACTCACTTCTGTGATTTCATGCATGGATTTGTTAGGCTTCCCGCTCTACTCTTCTTAGCAGCGAAGCCTGGGGCTCTCCATGAGTCGACGTCTCGTTTCGCGTATCACCCCCCCGCCAGCACACCTAGACCTTTTCTTCTCACACTCTCACTGTTGTAGACACACGTGTGCCACTAGAATACACTTCTTTCTTCTTCTCCGTTAGATACACTTCTATTTTTCTAAACTAGATTCAACGCGGCTCCTTCCTTTAGACTTCTTGTTTTCTTTCCTCCACTTGTTTTTCTCTTTATTATTACGAGCTGTTCATCGCTTCACATTGCACGCATGGAAGGCAACACCGCAGAGCTGGGCGATGTGTCAAATTACGCCGCATCACCAATAGAAGCACAGCGGCAAGCATCCACTCAAGCTGCACTCTCGCCTGGAGCGCGGCCTTTCTCCTTTTACACCGCGGCCAGCCTCTACCGCAGTCACCTGCCCACCAACACCACTACTGAGGAGGAGGAGGACTTCTCAGACAGAGTGGACCGGGATGTGTTGCGGGACGTGCCACACCGTACCACCGCCTCTCCGGCTTCCGTGGCAAAGAGCAGCGAGACCAACTTTTCCGCGACACCAGTGTCAACGGGGGGTGAATCACCGCCGCCCCGTGTACGGCACTCGGTGCCTGCGCCGTCCACGTACGACGTTCTCGTGGAGGCCCCGGAGGTGTGGAAAGACAAGCGGTATCCCACGCCACCGTGGTGGCGACGGAGGGACGAGGGAGTAGTCGACGACGTCGGCTCGGATCGTGCACAGCAGCAGCAGGTCCGGCAGCCGTCAAGAGGGGATGTGGCCGCCGCTTCTCCCACAAACCCGTCACCGGCGGCCTCGACATTGCACACCAGTAAGTCTGCACAGCAGGTCAGAGAGGAGAAGCAAGAAAAGTCAGCAGCCGGTCATGAGAGCGCCGCAGCTCCGCCGCCACCGGCGCGCTCGCGTACCCGCAGTGTCGCCACAGCAAGCCGCTCCCAGACAGCTTCTCCCCCTCCGTCACACCCCACCGCGCTGGACGACGTCTCCCCTCTAAGCGCTGTAGACCCTGCGGCTTACCGCTACGCAGACGTGGAGGCGTACCAGCGCTCTGGCAGTGACGGCACAACTGGAATACAGCGGGAAAGACTTAGGGATGCACCGCGTTCCTCATCTCATCGCAAAGAGAATGTATCGAGCACTAGCGCTGCGTGCAAATACAAATCCGACGCAGCTGCCGCCTCTGTCTATCGCTTCTATCGAGACGCCAGCACGTCCTCGAACATCGCGGCACACCCAGCAGCCGTCATGCAGACCACGTCGCTGACGCACCCTTCCCACGAGCGTCTGCGTGTGCACGAGGGAAGCACCGCTCACCCGTCCGGTTTCGCGGTACCACGCCGTGGACCCGGTGCGGCTGCCCCGCGCCGCCTCTACAACGGCCTCGCTGTGTTACCCGCCAGCGTAGCGGACAAGCACGCCGTTGCCCGCGCACCGTCTTCCGCCTTCAGCGCCACCGCGAACCACCCAACGAACTACAACATCCAGAAGTACAGAGAGGGCATCGCGGCGGCGATCGGCGTCGACCCGGTGCGGCTGCGCGAAGGCGTTCTTCAGCAGCGCTACATGCGTGTGCACAGCGGGTGGACAGAGCGTAGCGCTGACGGGAGCAGCGGCAAGGGTGGCAGTGCTGCTGCTGCTGTGGTAGTGGGACCACCCTTGCATCACACGACGACACGTCTTCGCTTGGGCTTATCAGGCGGTGGCGCGGTACGCGCGGCTGACCTGCTCGATCCTGTGTCGGGGCAGGCACGCAAGCCGAACGAGGTCTCCGGCGACTATTTGCGCAAGGCTGTGAGCGACACGCAGCGAGGAGTGTCGATGCAGCGCCACACACTTTCTCTAGCACCACGCAGTGTCTCTCCCGGCAGCTCGGCTGCGTCTGAACGCGGTGTGCACTCTCACGCATCCCACACGCGTGCTGAAGGAGAGTGCAGCCTCGCCTCGGAGCGGCGTGCACGGGCCAGCGCTCGCGCTTCTCTTCTACACGCCACTCACACCCGAAGCGGCGCCACCATGTCGGCGGAAGATCGCCGCCTGTACTGGGCCGAGCACGCTCCTCTGCACCACACTGCCGTGCGTGGGCTGAACACGCTCCTGCATGGCGTGGGCGAGGCAGAGGCGGACTACGGCGAAAGAGAGTTTAGCGTTTCATCTTCGGTGCTGCGCGACGCAGCATCGGTCAGCACACGAGGTGGTAGCAGTAGTAGTAGTATGCCAGGACCGCATCGACAGGGAAGTGCCACGGCTGAAGGAAGAGAAGACGGCGATGATGCGATGGCGGTGCAGCCGTGGGAGAGAGCCATCGTCACACGTGTGCGGCGTCCAAAGCACACCAACCCGAGCGATCCGGCACAGCTGCAGCTGCAGGACGCAGTGCGACAGCGGCACGGGACTGAGCGCACCTTAACCGCTTCCGCCATCCTTCCGGCAGCGTACCGTTACACCCACCGTGAAAGCGTTGAGAGAGAGGATGCTGCCGAGTATGAGAACGAGGTGCGCGATGGGGTTGCTTTACGCGGTGGTGCGGACGGCGAGAAGGCAGAGGACGCCTCTCGTGGCTTCTCTTCTTCCTTCTGTAATGTTGGCGACCGCAGCGGTGGGCTGGTGGACTCGTACGTGCACCACGGCGGCGCCGCGTCACTGCTGAGCGGGGATAGGTCAAGCCTTACACAAGATAAAGGTGAGGATAGCAACGTTGGCTACCGCAGCCAGAGAGGCACGAAGCCGGTGCCACGTCAATACCGCCGTGATGGCTCTTTGCATGCGACCGCTACCGGCACAGCTGCTGCTCCGTCAAGAAGTGGCCCGGTCTATGATGCCGCCCACGCACGCCGCACTGCGCTCCTCTTTCCGCCAATGCTGACCCCTCTTCTGCAGGAAGTTGACGAGTGCTTGCGTTTCCACGGGCTGCCGGTGATGCGTGACATTTGGCAGTGGGGTGTCGCTGACCAGCTGCGGCTGCTGCGCTCTGCCGGCTTCAGTGCGGCGGAGTCGCAGACGGTCACGTGGGAGCTGGAGCGCATGATCCGGGCCACCTCCACCACGTGTGCAGTGGTTGTGTGAGAAGGAAACAGCGTTGAAACAGAGTGGGCTTCTTTCATTTTTTTTTGCTGCTCTCCTGTCATTGTGTGCTCCAGGCAAAATGCCTCCAATAAAAAAAAAAATGTTGGTGGAAGCAAAACAAAATGCAAATAACTCCTGTGCATAACGTGCGTGTCTGTGTGCGCTCTCTCTTGCAGTGCTCTTGCAGTGCTCACGTCCGCTCGCGAAAGGCGGCCTTCGACACGCCTTCATCTCTTCTCGTGCACAGCGACTGCTGAAGGCTGCACGGAATGACAAAATGAGAAAGTACCAGCTGCTGATCAGCCAGTATGCGACCACGTCTCGCAAGAAATAAGCAGCATTCTACGCCTTCATCTTCTCTTCTCTTATTTTTTCTTTTCTTCAAACGACTGATTTCGTCCTGCAGACCTTAAATACGAGAGAAGAGAGCAAAGCACATTTCTCAGTCTGCTGGTTGACACGTTCGTACCCCACACACACACGTACTTTTCCTTCTTTGAGAAAAAAGGCACTAGCACTAACGAGAAAAGGCACGGAGCGTCACCACACTTGACTTCTACGCACATCTCTCTGCTGTTGATCTCATCTCCTCACCAGAGCAAGCTTTGAATTCTTCTTTACACTCCCCTTTTTCGTTTTTCTATTACTCTTTGTTTTTTTCGAGTTTGGTGAAGCCTTTTTGACTATCAGTGCTGCTTCTCGGCTCAGATTCTTGTCCAGCGAAGAAAGAAGAACTGGCCGCTCGCATTGTTTTTTTTTCCGTACCGTTTCTTCTCCAACACCCCTCTTTTCTCTGTGTAAATATCTACTCTCACTCTCCATTCCCCCTCCCTTTCCACCGCACGCGATTGTTGAGTTTTTTTTTCCCTTTTCCTTTTTCCAGTGCACTCCATTGCCGCTGTTGATGTATACTTCCTAAAGTACTTGACCAATAACCCTCCATATTTTCTTTTTCCTTCTGTCTCATCCCTTTGTTTCTCCTCACTAAACCTCTTTTTTTTCCCACTGTTTTTTATTTCTTGAATTCTTGTTTGTATCATCGCCTCTTGTTCATCGTGCTTTTGCGTCATCGGCCTTTCTGCCGTGTGTACGCCAACAAAGCAGCAGCGAAGTCTCCGCAGTCTCACCGCCGCTGTACATTTCTTTTTTTTTTTTCGGAACTCTCCGCCACCTCGCAGTACTTCGGGTGAGTCGGCCTTAGTTTTCTTCTTCTGGCACCTCTTTTCTATTCCTTTTTCCTTGTTCAAGCAAAGCAATTTTTTCTTTCATTTTGATTTTCTGTTTGTTTTGCACCTTGTTCTTGCGAATTCCACTCACGCAGGTTCAATTTTTGCAGCTGTGCGCAGAAGAAAGCAGCTCTCATTTCTAAATTGTTTTCTCTCATCCAACAAAAAACAAACAAACAAACAAAAAAGACGCTGATACAGGCGTGTGCGTGTTGTGTGCTTTCCCTTTTTACCTTGAAGCTGTTACTTTCTTTTTTTATTATTATCCTCCTTTTTTTTTTTGCACTTCCACTGCTGAAGTTGACTACTATTTCGATTGAAATTGTTCCTTTGCTCCTTTGGTCGTTTCTGATAGCGCCACGTGCATCTTTTTTTTGTTGTTGTTGTGGCTCAAAGCCATCCTTGATTTTATCGTGCATAGCTACTGTGTTATTTGGAATTATCTTTCTGGTGTCTTTCTCCTCTCCCGCTTCTCATTTTTCGTTTGCTGTTTTTGATCACTAGTGGCAAAGAGAGAGAAAAAGTACTGACGCATTAAATTTCTTTTTTCCTGGCTTGCTTGTGAACAACACGTGTCTGTCCACTTCCTTATTCGGTAAAGGGCAGTCGTGTACCCCAAACCTTCTTGCAGACTTAAAGTCTGCATTCGGCGCGCACCTTCTTTTTTCTTTCACGAGCTGAAGATCGAATAGAACTTTCACAGCGCAAAAAGGACAACACAAAATACCGAGCTCGTCTGCGCGTATTTTCTCGCCTATTGGTAATACCACTACCATCAACGCGTGTTCTTACTTTCCTTTTTACAGGAAGCCGGCGTACTCACACCGCCACAGCGCTTATCTTCGAAACCAAGTCCTTTTCTTTTGTTTTTTTCTTTGCAGGACCATGCACGGCCTGCACTGCGAGCACAAGAGCTGGAGCGGCGCTGCGGCAGCTCTCTCTCAACTTCACCGCCTGCCAAAGATGACAGTGTTCAAATTGATGATGGCAGCGCTGCTGGTGATGGCCGCCTGTACTTCTCTCTCCGTTTACGCCGAGGGCGAGGAAGAGTATCCGTCAACCACCTCCACCTTCACACGGCACCTCTGGGTCAGCGGGCCGGCCGCCACGTGGACCTACGCCATCGAAAACCTCGCCGGACTTCTCTCCGCTTGTGTCTTGCAAGACCTCGACGTGGCCCTCACCGCGTGCGACTTTGACACGCGCGTTGACGCCGACAGCATCGTATTCGCACCGTATACGAGCGCGACAGCGGGGCCTGCGACAGGGATGGATATCACCTACACCGTCACGACCCCGATGGCAGCCGACCAGGTGGACGACTGTGTTCGGCAGTCTCCGTTAACAAACCTCAACACGCAGTGCCTGCTCACCGTGCCCACCCTTCGCTGGTTCTGGACGCTGCCACTGCCGGTCAGCCAACCTGGTGACTTGACAGCGGTGGCGACGACGGTGCTGCCGCTGACGGGGTCGACGAACGCGTGGGAGTTGTGGTACGGGCTCGTGACGCCGCTCAGCGCGGATGTGCAGGGTGCCCTCACCTATCAGCTCCAGCACGACTTGCAGACCGCCGTGGACGCGGCCGGGGCAGATTATTTGGTGGACGTCACCGGCACTGTTGCCACGTCCGTTGTGAACGCGATGAGCTATTTCGTGCCGTACACCATCTGGCAGCTGCCCACCTCGCAGGCCGCAGCCGGGGATGCGGAAGAGTTCGTTGATCGGGCGACGGCATCACCGCTGCCCCGCTACAACAGGGCGATCAGCAGCATCAACACGCTGCTCAACGAGACTTCTCCAACTCTCTCTGCATTTTGGGCATATTTCCCTGCCGTGGTCACGCCCTGGATGCCGGTGCTTACCGCGGTGTCTTCCTCGCTGTGGGTTTCCGGGCCAGCCCCCTGCTGGTTCTCTATCCCGCCCATGCTGAAGGTGGTCGTGGCTGCCGATCTCGCCGCCACGCTGCAGGTGTGCGCACCGGGCACCGCTGTGTATGTATCAGAGGTGGCAGCCGTGACGAGTGCGACGAGCACTGGGCCGGCAACCGGAGCCGAAGTGGCTTTTGTGGTGTCGAACACAACAGAGCCATCCTCTGTTCTTCTCGCCTGCGCATGGCATTCGCCGCTGACGCTGTTGAATGCGGCGTTGAACGCAGCGCTGAATACGACGCTGGCAAACGTGTCCCTCGCAGTGCAGCCAATCCAAAGCTCCTCTCCAGACTCGCTGCCGGTGACGGCGGTGAAGCTGCTGCCCATCGTGGGCCCCTCCTTTGGCTGGCAGACCGCCTTTGCCGTTCTGGCAACGATGGAGCGCGTGGAACAAGAAGTGGTGCTCTACCAGCTCCAGACGGACCTCCAGGCCGCAGCGGACGCCGCGGGGTCGTCGTTCGTGGTGGTGGTTTCCACCGATCTCACGGAACATTTTGCTAACGAGTCGAGCTTCTACGTGCGCTACAACGTGTGGCATCGGTCGGCTGTCCCTGCTGCGGTGCGGTCCGTGGTTGTTGCCGCTGACGGTGATGCCGGTGCTGATGTTGTATTGCTGGCAGCGCTGGAGGACCGTGTGATGGCTTCACACTTACCCGCTTTCAACGCCGTCTTCGCGACGATGGTGGCGAGCAACCCGGTGTTGCAGGAGTACCGCGACCTCTTTCCGGATGTGGTAACGCCGTGGGTGCCGCTTGTCGCCGCACCGGTTGTGGTGCCGGGCAGCGAGGACGACGCTGATGCAGCGGCGGTCGTAAGGCGTGATGTCGGGGACTATCTCTTGGTCTTCGCCGGGGACGCGGCGACGTGGGCCCGTGTCTGGTCGCTGCAGCGTCCAGCAGTGGTGGTGGCCGTGGAGTCGGTGGCAACTGCGCGGCTGGCGCGGCGAACGGCAGCGAACACGGTCACCGTCCTCTCTGCCCAGACAATCCCGAATGCGCGGCGTTACGTCGGTGGGCTGCAGGTGCGCTGTCGCGTCGTGCAGGCCGTGACGGCGGAGGAAAATCAGACGTGGGCACCGGAGCAGCTCGCCTCCTTGCTGCTGCAGGCAAACTATACTGCAATGGAGGTGCTGTACACCACCGCGGCGGCTGCGAACGGGTCGGTGCCCGTAGACGGGTCGCAGCGGCCCGGTGCGCTGGCGACGAGCGGCATTGTCTACGACTACGCTCGGCCGCCTGCGGCCTACACGGTTGGAGTGATCGGCATGTCCGGTGCGATTGTTTTGCTGTGCCTCGTGTCGGTGCTGGCGGCGGTGGTGTTTGCGTGCTGCCGCTCTCGCCGCCGCGGTGCTGATGAGAGGGACGACGAGTACGGGGCGAAGGATGCACAGCACAGCGTGGCGACGGACGAAGCGGAGGCAGAGCGAGAAGAAGATGAGCAAGTCGCCACGGCTCTTTCTCAGAGTTCTTCGACGGCGGAGCGGAAGCAGGAGAAGAAGGCGGCAGGGGCCAGCGTGTCGGAAATAACTGCCCCTAACCCCTTCTCCCGCCATGCACGGCAACCGCGTATCTCGATCGCTTCGTCCGAGGAGGTCGCCATCGTGGCCTTCGCGCCGCCACCACCACGACCACAGCCACCGTCATCCCCTTGTTCACGCCGCGACAGTGCGTGCTCCATTGTGGCGGCACCGATGCCGGCGTGGGTGGCGGGGACGGAGAATGGCAGCGAGTCTAACACTTCCGTTGTGGTGGCTGCTGCTGCTGCTGCTGCTGCTGCTGCGGAGGCGGACGCGTGTGGAAGTGGTAAGTGCGCTACAGCTTCTCTTGCCGCTTCACCGCGGCAAGCCCCGCTAATGACGACCATGACACCTTCCTCGCCACAAGTTTCGCAGCCTGGCGGTAATGGTGGTGGCGGTGAGACTCGGCCCGCTGTCTTTTACATCTACCCGATCGACTCCGACTCCGACGTGCTGACGCCGCGGTGCCGTGCCACGAGCAGTGCGGCGCGTGCTGCTGCGTTGCCGGAGTACCCCACGCTAACAGTGGCGTACGCGAGACCGCCGTCGGCTGCTGAAGATGCGTAGAGGGGATCGTAGTCGTGGTGATGTACAACGCTTGCGTGTAGTATTATCGTGCGGAGACGGCGGACGCTGGGTCAGCACGTGGCGCAGCAGTGCAGTACAATGTAGAAAAACTTGGAAACAGTAAGTACGGAAAAAAAAAAACACCTTCTCTTGAATTCGAATGTCATTGTTACGTGGCTTTCCCAATTAATAGTAATGGTTTTTTTGTGAGTTGAGGTGGCTCGATGAGCGCCACGTAGACAACTCCTGTAGAGACAGACCTTGCTTGCGTCGTCGTGCATTGCACCGATGACCTTTTTTCTCTTTTTTCCTTTTAACTCTCTTTATTTTCTATTATCTTCTCATTATTTTTCTACTTTCTAATGTTTCCTCTCTCTTTTGCTTTTGGCTTTGAGATGCCACCGAGACGCGATATTTTGGATGTGCGTCGATTGCTTTACTGTTTAGTCTTGTCTTCAGCCAAGCGAAATCGAGGTTCGCTTGCATTGCGGAGGGGCAACAGTGTCGCATCCGCACCGCGTCTCTCTCACCTTGTTTTTCAGTTTTTTTAGTTGTGCTCTTTTTCTCGTGTTTGTGCAGCTAAGTGGGACACGGTAGGTTGTGAATAAGCACCATGCTAAGGCGCGTCTCTTCATCCTTCTCACGAGCTCTTAAGTAGAGAGAGAAAGAGTGAATTAAAAAAAAAGTAAAGCCGATGCTGTCGTTCAATTTTTTTTTTTGCTCTCTGATATATGTGAAGCTTATTTCGCCTGGAGTTGTTTCTTTTATTGAACTTCCGTTGGCGGTGCACATTATGAAGAAGATGACACTGAGAGTAGGTAACGGAGCGTCTTTTCTTCTCGGACGTTTTCACCACATCTCATTTGTGTTTGTCTTCCCCCTCCACGTAGCCTTACGTCTCTGTGCACCGCCGGTGTCAATAAAATACAACAACAAACAAATCAGATAGGGATATTCAAAGAATAAAATGACCATAGATGCTGCTGCACTGTGAAGAAAGACAAGTATGCCGTACAGAGAAAAGTGGGACTGATAGGGAACACAATTCAGCGCCTGCCCGCGGTTTGTGTTACGTCCCCGTGAGAGAGAGAGAGGAAGAAGCTGCCATAGCGCGATGATGAGAGCTCTCTCCTCAATGTATTGCCGGATGTTTGTGGTGAACACAGCCAAATTTCACAGAAGCGTACTATTTCTAGGTGAAAGAACGACTGCTCTCTCAAAAAAAAGGTGCATATGCGTCTGAGTGCTGTACATGAACCACTGTCTTCTATTTTCTCTCTCCCTTCCATCTCCTCAACATTTTTTCCGACAGGGTTGTTTAAAAAGAAAAAAAATTAACAGTCACCTATTCAACTTTGCCGAACGACTGGTTAACAAGACGTACCACGGAATTTAGCAAACTGAAACAGACGTCACTCAACAACACAAGACGTGCTCTTTTTTTTTCTAAACACTCCTTTCAGTTTTATCTTTCTTTTCTTAGATTCTTTTGCTCGTTTTCTTCTTCTCTTGCCTCCTTCATTTCTATTAGGCAAGCTACATAGCTCTACCTTTCTTTTTCTCTCTTTTTTTTGCGTTTGTGTTAGTTTCTTGCTCACTTTCTAAACTTGTGTCTTTGACTTCGTTTCTGTTTGCTGTCGACGCCGCAAAGGTTTTTTTTTGTTCGCGTTGTGTACATAGGGCTCCTGTGTGTCTCTTACATTTGTTTACTGGTTTAATTTAAGTGCTTCACTCCTTTCTCTCTCCACCTCCTTTTGTTTATCTTGCCCTTTCCCGCTTTCTTCTCTTGTGAAGTTGAACTTGCTAGAGGGGAAAGACGTTTACTCATCAAGCGGCCACACGAAGTCACGCGATATCCAAGAAAAGAAAACCGAATCTTACGAAGAACGCCTTGCCCCCTATAACAGTGAGGCTGCCTGCGTTTTGAACGTGCCCTACTAAGCACGGGCTGTATTGAAAGATTCTCCGAACCAAAGAAAACAAAACAAAACATATACAAGAACGTCACCATGGCTTCTTCTCAGCGTACGTGCACACGCCGTGCACCGACGACCGCCCTCGCGGTGCTTCTTCTCCTCCTCCTCAGCTGCGCCTTCCACGCTACCGCCGCCACCGTCAACGCTGATGCCTGGCTCAGCGCGCCTGCCTCCCTCTGGGACTTCATAACAGGCGGCTCCAACACCGGCACCGCAGCAACCAACTTGATGTCGGCGGCGGAGAGTGACTTCAACACGGCGGTGACGGCGCTGGACAGCGGTGCGAGTGTGTCGGTGACAGGCATGTCCCCCTACACGTCCCCTGCCACGGGGCCGGCTTACGGCACCTCGATGACCTACACGGTCTCCTCGACGGTTCTCACTGCGTCGCAGATCGCGGACTGCCTGCACGCCGCCTCCCTGCCGAACCTGAACTCGCTCTTCACGTCGTCGATCTCAGGTGCACCGCTCACCGTCACGGTGCTGAACGCCAATGGACCGACGGCGGTGACTGAGGTGGTGACGAACTACCTTCCTTTGACGGGCATGTCGTACTTCTGGGAGCTGCTGCTCTCGACGCTGAACGGCGTGAATGCGGCTGCTGTGTCCACGCTCGTCATCCCGCTTGAGGTGGACCTGCAGAACAAGATCGACTCGACCCAGTCGCTTTACCTGGCAGTGGTGCCCACCGACATCACCAAGCACATCACGAACGCCTCCAGCATGTACCTCAGCTACTCCGTTTGGGCCTATCCAACGACCCCGACTCCGCCCACCGCCGCGGCGATGCAGGCAACAGCCAACGCAACCACCTTCACCAATCTCAACACCTTCATGGGCGGGCTGGCCTCGACCTACTCGGCGATAGCGGCCGTGTCCGACTTTATTCCCACTTCCGTTTCCACCTGGGTGCCGCTCGTCCTCAACCCGTCGGCCAGCAGCAGCAGCGGTGACATCGTGGTTGTGGAGGGCAACATTACGGGCAACTACCTGCTCACCTTCGCCGGCAGTGCCCACACGTGGGGGGTTGTGTGGTCCACGCAGCGGCTGACAGTGTCGGCGAGCATCATCGCCGCCGCCGAAGCCGCGTTGGCCCGTCGTTTTTTCGTCACCACCGTGCAGGTGGTTTCTGCCGCGACGGTGCCGAACGAGAAGCAGTACGTCGGTGGCCTGCGTGTGACGTGCTACGTGTCCAACGGCTACTCTGCCAAGTCGAACAACACCTGGGGGCCGGAGGATCTTGTCTCGATGCTGCTGCAGGGCGACTACAGCGCCACACAGGCTATTTATGTCGCGACGGCGGCGGTGACCCCGGTACGCGCATCACCGGTGCGTCCTGCAGTGATGGAGCTCGCCACCCCCACTGTCGTTGTGCCCGGTGCCCTCGCCACGACCGCCATCGACTACGACTACTCCGCCAAGATGCTGCCCTTTGAGATTGGCATGATCATCATGGCGGCCGTTATCGGCTTCCTGGTGATTCTGAGCTTCATCATTGCGTGCGGGTGCTGCTGCTGCTGCCGGCAGTGCATCAGCATTACGCCGAAGGAGACGACGCCCGGCTGGGAGACGGACATCGACCGCTACCAGCGTGGGATGATGAACCACGACCGCGCCTTCGCACAGGCCGAAAACCCGCGCGAGGGAAAGAAGGACATGATTGGGGTGGCCAGCGCTGCTCCAGAGGACGACGCGTCGCCGACGCCGAACCCGCTCGCGCGCTCGCCAGACGATAAGCGCGCAGCGCTCCAGCAACAGCCGCCGCGTGAGGGCGATGCGGAGGGCGACAAGCAGCGAGCAGCCTCCCCTCACCTGCAGGACGACTTCGCGCCGATGCAGAAGGTGGCGCCGCCCACCATGTACACCGCAGAGGGCGTTCCGCTGGAGGCGATGTACACACCCCAATCCCCCGCACGGAGGCCCTCTTACGGACAGTACCTGAAGGCGGAACCGCCCCTGCCTCCGCCGACTGCTGCGGCGCCTACGGCTGGAGCTGCTGCCGTGACGGCACCGCCACCACCGCAGTCGGAGGAGGACGAGCGCACCGCGGGCTCCCACACCCGCCCCGTACGCCGCACCGTTTCCTTCCTGGATGGGAAGGATGCCGGCCGCCATGGGCAGGGCGGCGCAACGAACCAACTCCACAACACCCCAACGCCTCCTTCCACGCCGCCCCCGCTGTCCCCGTCTGGCCGTGAGGCGGCGCTGAACACGAATCAGATGTCCCCCACGCCCTTCTTCAACCCACTCCCGCTCGAGACAAACCGCGCGCAGCCGGAGGCGGATGCCATGAACCAGACGCGGCTGAGCCAGGGCAGCGACACGCGGTTGAGCAGCACGCCAACGCCACCGACAGCGCCACCGCCGCCGGCCTACCCGCACTACGAGTCGCGGCACTACCCGTCCTACCCGTCTCCTGACCTTTATGCTGGTGCTCCCTCGACAGGTCCAACGGGCGTGTAAGTCGGAAAAAAAAAAGGAGAAGTTTTTTCTAAAAAAATATATATCCGCTGAGAGAGTATGATGAAGAAAAGCGAGTCGGTCTTGGCGCTCACCGATGCCGTGTGAAGCAGCTTAATAAGTGAAAGCCGCACTACATTTTTCTTTTTTCCCCCTCTCCATATGTCTTTCGTTATCCGACGTCCTCTTGTTCACGACGTGTGTGTTTGTGTTTTTGTGTTTGTCTGTGCATTATGCCTGTGGACAGAGCGGGCGGGCGTGTATTATGCACCGCGTCTGTCAGGCGTTGGAACAGCTCACTGCACCTTGATTTCTATTTTGCTGTTTTTTTTTTTCTCTCTTTATTGCTCTCATCAATGTATTCTGTCTACTTCCGTTTACTTCTTTCTGTGATTCTTTTTCTTGTCGATCTTGCCCTCCCTCCCCTCTTCGTTTTTCCTCTAAAAAAAGTTTCAAAAAAGCTTTCTTCTTTGTTTTGTTCTTTCTAGTTTTTTTTTTTTAACCTCTTTACTCTTCGCTTGCAGCACCTGCCTGTTGCTTGCTCACGCTCGCGCAATGTGGCCATCCTGCTCTTCTCCTATTTTTCCATGTTCGTCCGCCTCACTGCTGCGTTGGTGCTGTTCACCACGCATGTATGCGTGATCTTTTTTTTTTCTATTTCCTCTTCTTTCCTACGCGGGTATCGACTCGATTTTTTTTCCGTATATTTCTGACGTTACTCCTTCCTTCTTTTTTTCCCTTTTTTTTTGCTTTTTCGGGCACTTTCTTGGTGGTTGCTGCCCTCATTCTGCTTTTTATTTTCCTCTTTTGAAACTTAGCTCACGTACTTCTTTCTTCGTGTCTTTTGGGACCAAGAGGAAAACGAAGCGTGTCTTGTTAGCGGTGATGCCTTCTTTTTTTTTTTTTGTGGTTGGCCACACAGACGAGAGAAGCAAGGCGACGTGTGCCTTGCATGCTGCGCTCCTGACCCGCTTCGTTGATAACAAGGAAGAAGAAAAAATGAGAAATCACAACTGCGTGTTTTAAACACCCAGAAATGAGATGAGACACGGGAAAAGAGCGAAGAGCCACAATGCCACAAAATTTTTCTTTTATTGTTCTGTTTTTGTGTTTGTATGTGTTTGTGTGTGTGCGTGCTATCACTAACCAATTCAGCAAGCCTCATGTTCATTATTCACCGGCTTGACTTCGTTCGCTCCCCGCTTGCGAAACAGAAAAAAGACGGATTTGCTGCCCTTATTTTCTTTTGTTTCTTTACGCGTGCATCTTCTCCTCCACCGTATGTGCAGTATCACCCTCTTTAAAAAAAAGGAAAAAAAAAACAACAACACAATACAATTCTTAACTTTTCCAGGAGCGTTAGAGAGCGGCAGCTGAATGCTCTCATTACTGGTGTAATTTTGTTGATGCATGAAGGGAGGAAAAAAGAAAAAAAAACACTATTAGTGAAAGCTGAAATACAACGAGACTGGCGACACAATACAGGAAGACGCCTCCACCTTATGTCGCTCACTACAGGACGGAGTGTTATGTGCGACGGGGCTCTTCGCTTTCCGCCTCTTTTCTCTTCGTTTTTTTTCTTCTTGCCACTACGACACCGAAGGATAAGAATAAAGAAGATGGAAAGAAAAAAAACAATTTATAAGAGAGAGTTACCTTTTACCGAAATCACTGCTTTCACTCTTCTTTCTTTTGGCCTCTTTACTCAGGAAAATGGCAAAGGAAGCGAATATGGTCATTGTTCATCCTCTCTTGCATTGTTTTTCTTGTGTCTTTTTTAATTTTTATTTTTCCCCTTCCTTTTTTTTTTCCGATATGAGTGTCACCTTCTGCAGCAGCTGCACTTTCCTGCATCGCTTCTTTACTTTTCCTCCCTTTTTTTTTTACATTAAAGAGAAAAATAAACAGGTTTTTATCTTTTATTTTGGTGTATTTTTGCTTAGGTCGTGTTTCGCGTTTGCTCTCCGTGATGATGCTTCTACGTCCCTCTTCTTGCATTGGAGTCCACTTGTGTGCGTGTGCGTTTTGCGGGCTTTTTTCATTTTCCTCTTTTTCTTTATTTTTGTGTTACCTGCAGCGCTGCCACTTTTTTGCGAAGTTCCAAGGCCTATTCTTTGCTTCTCTCTCGCGTCTCTCTCTCTAGGGCCTGTCGTGATGCACCGCCGCTATTCGAAATCCCCTGTCTCTGCCTTATGAGAGATATATAAAGGAGAGGGAGAAAAAAGCAGAAAAAAAAAGCGGCGGTGCATTAAGACTGATGCGGTTTTGAATGGGGGACGTGAGTAGATGGTAAAGAAAACCCAGTGCTTATTAAGTAAAGGTACTTCCTGCGCGGCACGTGCGACACGCAATTGTTTTCCCCTCTTTTGTGTTTTTTTTTTCATTGGTCACTTTCGAATCTTTTTCATCTCTTCTGTTCTTCCGAAAGAGCAGCAACGACAACAAGTGGTATCTTGTCAGGAGGGCGACACCTTACGCATAACATTCAGCTCCGGTGGAGACTGCAAATAAAGAAAAAAAACATCTTTCAAGAAAAAAGAAATAAAAAGGAGGCAAACAACGGAGTGAAGTGTGCCAAAGGAAAATCTTCGCGATGTGTGTGCGACAGGCCCGAAGCGTGGAGCCGCACTTTAAAACTGTATGTTGCTTTGAACGCAAGGCGCAGAGGCAAAGCTCGAGGTCGAATAGATTTTAGAAAGACTGTTAGGTAAGCTGGCACATTCGATTTCCCTCGCTTCTTAACGCTGGACGAGACGCTCGTCACCAAGCACCGAGAAGTTGCGATGCAGTGGGGCAGGTACGGCAAATAAAACTAGAAGGGAGAGACGGGGTCATCTCTCCTATGAAATCGATTGCAGTGCGCGCAAAAAAAAAAATAATGAATAATAAGGGCTTTGAATTTCTGGACTGTCGAATTCGAACTTTTACCTCTCCTCCATCTCTCACTTTTTTTCTGTTTCGGGGTGCAAATCTGCAGAGTGCGAAAGAACATAATCCCCAAACACACACACACACACACACCCACACACCTACTAGCCTCTCATCGGCTTACCCGTTGCAGAATTATTTTTCACTTTTTGCCAAACAACTAGGAGGAGCAACATCCTTCCGACCCGTTCTTTCGTTCCTTCCCTATCGCACACTACTTTCTGAATTCAACTTCATTTTCTTTATTGTATTTTCTTTCCTCTTCCCCTCTTTCACGCCGATACCGCTGTTTATTAAACGCAAACCATGACAGCGGAGACCCAGGACAGGGCGGACGTACACGCCTTCCTCGATCAGTGGCACCGCGCAGCCGCCACGGGCGACTTCGACTTTTACTTCGGCAACATGACGGACGACGCACACTGGCTTGGCACCGACGCCACGGAGAACTGGAGCAAGGAGGAATTCGCTGCCTTTTCGAAGCCCCATTTTGACAAAGGAATGGCGTGGGACTTTACGGCGGTGCAGCGCAACGTCTACGTGCACGCGAACGGCTCCTTTGCGTGGTTCGACGAGGTGCTGGACACCTGGATGAAGGGCTGCCGCGGCAGCGGTGCGCTGGAAAAGATCGACGGGCAGTGGAAGGTGCACCACTACGTGTTGTCCATGACGGTGCCGAATGGCGAGGGCAAGGAGGAGCTGCAGCGCGAGGTGATGCCGTTCAAGGGCAAGTACGAGGACTCGATGCTGGCCGAGATGCGCGCGAACCCGAAGCGCAACTAGGGATTGCCTGCCGCTAAGGCCATGGCCTACCCGCAGAACAAGACGAGAAAGATAAAGTTAGGAGCAGCTCGTGCTGTGCAACTCGGTGCGTGCTCGCAGGCGGAGGAGTAGAGGTGGCTAACTGGGTTTTAAAGAGGAAAAACAAACCGAAAACGAAACTGCCCAATCTCACCAATCCCGCCCCGTTCCACACAGCAGCATCCGGTTCCGTGCCACCAGCTGGTCGGTCACGCGCCAGCAGAGGATGCCCGACGTGGCATCCGCAGGTACGCCCATCGTCTTTTTCTCTTTTTTTTTTTTAGATGCCAGTCTCCTTTTAACTTCCTCAACCTTTGTCCTTCTGTTTGTGCTCTGTTTGACAGTGTAGAGCGTCAGCGGTGCGTATACGTTGGACAAAAACAGCAGACCTGTGCAACCGTAGAGAACAGCCTCTTTGGTCTCGATCTTGGTTGATTTTACACCCTTCAGAGGTCGCCGTGCGGTGCTTCTCTTCAAGCCACACAGTTCATCTTTCAGACTTAAACCATGAGTAAATTTATTTATCGCCTTTCTTTTGTCTCTCCTTCTTTTCCTGTTTCGGGGTGCAAATCTGCAGAGTGCGAAGGGACACAATCCCCAGACACACACCCACCCACACCCACTCACACACCTACTAGTCCCTCATCGGCTTACCCGCTGCAGAATTATTCTTTACTTCTTGCCAAACAAAACCAAGGAGGAGCAACATCCCTTTGTCTCGAATCTTTCGACTTCTTGCCCACCACACGCCGTATTCTTAAAACTCTATAGTCTTTCTTATTCGACTCCTTTTTCTCATTTTCCTCTCTTTTCCGCAATTCGGAACAGTTTCTCTCTTTAAATAAAAAAAAACCCAAATCCTTTTGTTGTAACCATGACAGCGCAGACCCAGGACAGGGCGGACGTCCACGCCTTCCTTGATCAGTGGCACCGCGCAGCCGCCACGGGTGACTTCGACTTCTACTTCGGCAACATGACGGACGACGCACACTGGCTCGGCACTGACGCCACGGAGAACTGGAGCAAGGAGGAGTTCGCCGCCTTCGCGAAGCCCCGCTTTGATGCGAAGACAGCGTGGGACTTTACGGCGGTGCAGCGCAACGTCTACGTGCACGCCAACGGCTCCTTTGCATGGTTCGACGAGGTGCTGGACACCTGGATGAAGGGCTGCCGCGGCAGCGGTGCGCTGGAAAAGATCGACGGGCAGTGGAAGGTGCACCACTACGTATTGTCTATGACGGTGCCGAATGGTGAGGGCAAGGAGGAGCTGCAGCGCGAGGTGATTCCGTACAAGGGCAAGTACGAGGACTCGATGCTGGCTGAGATGCGCGCGAGCCCGAAGCGCAACTAGGGATCGCCTGCCGCTAAGGCCAAGGCCTACCCGCAGAACAAGACGAGAGAAGAACACGAACAGCACGTGCTGTGCGGCTCGGTGCGTGCTCGCAGGTGGAGGAGCAGAGGTGGCCAACTGGGTTTAAAAAAGGCAAAACAAACCGAAAACGAAGCTGCCCAATCTCACCAATCCCGCCCCGTTCCACACAACAGCATCCGGCTCCGTGCCACCAGGAGGTCGGTCACGCGCCAGCAGAAGATGCCCGACGAGGCATCCGCAGGCACGCCCATCGTCTTTTTCTCTCTTTTTATTTTAGGTGCCAGTCCCCTTTTAACTTCCTCAACCTTTGCCTTTCTGTTTCTGCTCCGTTAGGCAGTGTAGAGCGTCAGCGGTGCGTATACGTTGGACAAAAACAGCAGACCTGTGCAACACCAGAGAACAGCCTCTTTGGTCTCGCTCTTGATTGATTTTACACCCTTCAGAGGTCGCCGTGCGGTGCTTCTCTCGAAGCGGGACGGGTAATCGATCAGCAAAAGGGCAAAAGATGGTCACACCCGATACGCCACGCTGCGTTTTTTTTTTTTATCTGGGGAAAGGTGCAACAATTATTTCACTCAAAGTGGTTGGCGTAGCTGACCGAGTCGCTGCGCGGGCGGTTTCACATTCTTTCTCACAATCACGTGTGCGCCGTGAGACTGTCAGGAAAAAAAAGATAAAGCAGCAATCGGCGTTCTCACGTATGTCATAAAATTTTAACATAGCACTTTTAACGCCTCTCTCTGTCTCTCCTGCCTATTTTTTTCATTGTCTGTGCACCATTGCAGCCCCCTTGTACATACTAGCCTCCGCTGTCCCGCAAACGACACAACACCAACAACAACCAAAAAAAAAAAACCACAAAATTTTCTTTTCTTTTCACCAGCGTAATTTTTTTTTTCTTCTTCATTTCCCTCAGGCTGCCGTGCACCGCATATACATATTTTTTCATTTTTCTTCCATTCTTTTAACAATTTTCACCCCTTCCCTTCTTCCTTTCCCGTAACCTGCCCAATGGCCTCCTTTGCGAAGCGTGTGGCCGTGGCGCTGCTGGCGCTGGTCCTTGCCCTCTGCCTCGCCACCCCCGGCACAGCCGTGCCGTCGCCCTACTCTATGCAAAGCGGGATGGTTGGCGCGACGTACTTCTGGCAGATGGTGCAGAACGCGATGGCCAGCGACTCTACACTGGCGTCGCAGGTGAACGCTGCCTTCCAGACGGACCTGTCGAATGCTGCTGGCGCGGACGTAACGATCACGTACAACGACATGCTGCTGAACGCGTCGTCGATGTACATGGAGTACGACGCCGCTGTCACCGGGTCGTCGCCGAGCGAGGAGGAGGTGCGGACGCGCATCGGCACCAGCACCTTCCCGACGCTGAAGGGCGTGCTGGACTCGGTCACGTCGTCGTCCGACTTCGCGGCGGTGTCTGACCTCGTGCCGGCGTCGCTGTACGTGACGTACCCGCTGTACGAGGACCCGAACTGGGACGACTCGACGACGAGCTACCCGATCGTGAGCAGCGTGAGCTACGACGTGGTGGTGATGTTCTCTGGCGCGCCGTCTTCGTGGGCGACTACGCTGGCGTCGGACCGCAGCACCGTCTTGAGCAACATCGTGTCCGCTGTGCAGGCGCTGATGGACTCGAGCAAGCAGCAGAACGCGGTGACGGTGAGCGAGATGTACGTGCTGGCTGCGGACTCGGACAAGAAGACGATGGGCAGCGGCGCGGGCGGCATGGTTGTGCGGTTGGGCATTGTGTGCTACGGGACGACTGCGATGACGGGCCGCTACCTGTCGACGGCGGAGTACGCGAGCGTGCTGCTGGCGCTGGACACGACGACGCTGACGGCGACGTTCCAGGCTGCCTCCGGGTCGTCAGCAACGGTTGTGGTGGAGGAGACTACGAGCGTTGCGGCAGTGGACGCGAAGACGAGGTGTGACAGCGCGTGCAAGGGCATGATTGCGATGACGGCTGTCGTGGTTGCACTGGCGGCTGTGTGCGTGGCCGTGGCCATCGTCGCCATTGCGTGCCCGTGCTGCTGCATCCGCTCTGCTCGCGAGGGTGTGCCGGTGCAGCCCAAGGCCGGCTACGGTGTTCACACGGAGGTTGCGGAGGCGATCAACGTGTACGGCGAGGAGCGCAACGGCGATGAGCCGCACGCGCCAACCACCGCTGCTGCATCCCCGCGCGAGCTTAACGAGCCCGCTATCCAATAACATAATTTCCATCTCTTTTTCCCTAACTGTGCTTTTTCGTGTCTTTGGTGCTTCGTGTCTTGAGGCAGTGTCATAAGCGACACGTGACCTCGTCTCTCCTACCGACGGCTCTCACGAGCGGGACGTATTGGGAGGCCACTCGCTACCGCCTTGACGTGGTGTGGGGGGAGTGCGTGAGGCGTGCGTCAAAGAGGGCCCGTGGAAGGCTGCTGCTTGACAGCGCTGGAAGCGGACTCTGCTCTGCCGTCCCCACACCTTCTCGTCTCGTCTCTGTGTGTGTGTGTGTGTGTGTGCACGACTCAGCTCTATGCTCCTTCACCGGGTGCGGTGTGTGGTGTGTGCGTGTGTGGCGCAGCGCGGTGGCACCTTGGTTCCCTTCTGTTTCGTCTTTTTTCCCCCTTTTTTACCGTTCGCGTCCCGTCGCTCGTGCGGCCTCCCTGGGGAGTGAGCGCTGCCCGCACCCTGCCCCTCTCCTTCCTTCCGCTGCTTCGCGCAGAGCCGCCGCAGGGCAGGCCGCACGTGCTGGGCCGCGTCCTTGCCAAACATCTATCTTTTGCATGTTTTTCTTTTCAAATTGAGGACACGCCTGCAACGCGGTGCCCCTGTACATACCCTGCGCCGTCTGTTGCCGCCGTGCCTCACTGTTTCCTCCCTCCCCTCCCTCTCTCGCTTCGTGTGCCGGCGCCGCTTTATATGACCGCAGAGCTCGCTCAGTTCCCGCTCTCTTCCTTCCTTCCCCTCCCCGTCCTGCCACGCCTTCAGCGCCACTGCGCCGCCCACCGCCTCTCGTGGCTGCCCCCGGCGCTGGCGGTGCCGCGGCGCCTCTCGCGTGTGCCCCTGGCTGGCGCTCGTGCGATGCGCTGCTGTTCCGAATACAAGGAGCACCGCCGTGCCCGGCCCGCCCAAGACGTGGGCGGTGTGCGACGTGCGGCGCGTGCGCTTGGCTGGCAGTGTTGGCGGACCATGTAGATACCACGCAATTTAAGCACCTTTACCTTGGAACTCCTCGTTTTCTTTCTCTTTGTTAATTTCTTCGCTGGCCCTCTGGCTGGCCCTTGGCACGGTAAACGTCTCTTTTCTTGATTCTGCCTTTGAATGCTGATAACGGTGTGGTGGGTTTCCGCGCACGAGGAAAACAGCCCCCTCCTTCTTTTTTTTTACGCCACGGACCAAGCCGCACTAACACACAAAAAGAAGTTGCAAGTAGAGGGTAGAACGATAGGGCGACCGAAACGACAAGATGATAAGATGTGTGTTGGTGCTTGGGAGCTCCTGCACTGCTGACTAGAAGCATCGTTTCTTCCTTAAGACCTCTGCTGGTTGTTCAAGCGCATTCGTACTGCGTTTTCGGCTGTGGCACTGCCGTGGTTTTTGCTTCTCCGGCCTTTTTTTTTGTTCCTTGCAGCTATGTGGAGCCACTTGCTGCTGGAGGCCGGACGGTTGCCGGCCCTCCGACTGGATGTATTCGTCAGCTCGCCTACTTTCCAATGTGTTATTTTCCTCACTGCCTTTCTTTCTCACAGAAACGAGCGCCACTCACACACGCCGCAGCTCTCTTCGCATTAATACTTTTCTTTCTTCTTTTCTTTACCTCTTCCACTCACACTCCTTCTCTCTTCCTTCCTCGTAACCTGCCCAATGGCCTCCTTTGCGAAGCGTGTGGCCGTGGCGCTGCTGGCGCTGGTCCTTGCCCTCTGCCTCGCCACCCCCGGCACAGCTGTGCCGTCGCCTTACTCTATGCAGAGCGGGATGGTTGGCGCGACGTACTTCTGGCAGATGGTGCAGAACGCGATGGCCAGCGACTCTACACTGGCGTCGCAGGTGAACGCTGCCTTCCAGACGGACCTGTCGAATGCTGCTGGCGCGGACGTGACGATCACGTACAACGACATGCTGCTGAACGCGTCGTCGATGTACATGGAGTACGACGCCGCTGTCACCGGGTCGTCGCCGAGCGAGGAGGAGGTGCGGACGCGCATCGGCACCTGCACCTTCCCGACGCTGAAGGGCGTGCTGGACTCGGTCACGTCGTCGGTCCCGACTTCGCGGCGGTGTCTGACCTCGGTGCCGGCGTCGCTGTACGTGACGTACCCGCTGTACGAGGACCCGAACTGGGACGACTCGACGACGAGCTACCCGATCGTGGGCAGCGTGAGCTACGACGTGGTGGTGATGTTCTCTGGCGCGCCGTCTTCGTGGGCGACTACGCTGGCGTCGGACCGCAGCACCGTGTTGAGCAACATCGTGTCCGCTGTGCAGGCGCTGATGGACTCGAGCAAGCAGCAGAACGCGGTGACGGTGAGCGAGATGTACGTGTTGGCTGCGGACCCGGACAAGAAGACGAATAGGGCAACGGCGCGGGCGGCATGGTTGTGCGGCTGGGGCATTGAGTGCTACGGGGACGACTGGCGATGACGGGCCGCTACCTGTCGACCGGGCGGAGTACGCGAGCGTGCTGCTGGCGCTGGACACGACGACACTGACGGCGACGTTCCAGGCTGCCTCCGGGTCGTCAGCAACGGTTGTGGTGGAGGAGACTACGAGCGTTGCGGCAGTGGACGCGAAGACAAGGTGCGATAACGCGTGCAAGGGCATGATCGCGATGACGGCTGTCGTGGTGGCACTGGCAATTCTGTGCGTCGTGATCGCCGTCATCGCCATTGCGTGCCCGTGCTGCTGCATCCGCTCTGCTCGCGAGGGTGTGCCGGTGCAGCCCAAGGCCGGCTACGGTGTCCACACGGAGGTTGCGGAGGCGATCGACGTGTACGGCGAGGAGCGCAACGGCGATGAGCCGCACGCGCCAACCACCGCCGCACAGTACCGGTACAAGTCCCACGAGCCCACCGATGAGTAGGTGCACAAACTGCTCCTTTTTTTTTATATGCTACTTAACCTCTTGCTTACCATGTAAAAGGTGATTCAAGGCCGTCGCGACTGCATGCGTCT
>AODS02000353.1:0-15049 GCA_000331325.2 Crithidia fasciculata | reverse complement strand
GTGAAGGTGAGGGGAAGAGAGAAAAAGAAGAAGAGCGGCATACTTTTAAGTCGTGTCTTCTGCAACCGCTTTTTATTTTTTGTTTTTTCCCTGTTTGCTTGTTTGGTTGAAGTCGTTGCTCGACATTATTTTTTTTTTCACTGTTCCTTCCTTTCTGGTAACTCAGTACCTTACTCATTGAGCTTCTTCTTTTAGTGTCACGCCGTCCTTTTTTTTTTCGTTTCAGTGGGTCGTTGTTGTTGATGACTTCTCCTCGAGTGCCGTATATGGCCTTGACCTACTCGTTGAGGGACGATAGGTGTGTTTGTGTTTGTGTGCGTTAATGTGCCTCCAATTACACTCGCACACATACGCACAAGCACGCCCACGCCGATCTAGACTCATGTGAAGCTATGTACAGTCATGTTGGCATCACATGAAGTGGGTCCTCCCTTGCTGAGTATATAAATATATTATCTTTCTTGTATGTATGTGTGCGTGTGTGCGTGTTTGTGATTTCTGATTGGGGTTGTGTACTGTCTGCACGGCGGCTCCTTTGGGACGTCGAAACCCTTTCTACTCTATATTTACGGAGCCTTCCTTCATGTTTCTTTTTTTCTTTTACGTTTTAGTTCCTTTTCTGGTCATTCTCTTATCTTTCAATGCGTGAGGCTAAATCAATTTATGACGAGAACAGGAAAAAAAAATTGATGAAAAGTGCAAAGAGAAACCGTGAGCGACGAAGTAGTAGCATTTGACGGCCTCTTTTTGCGCGCGAATTCGGGTCATGTGGGGAGTGTGAGTGCGTATCTCCCTCTCTCCCCCTTAGACATCGAGACAGCGGCTTGATGGTGTTGCATCGACGCTGTCCCTCTCGCCGATAAAGATTTCTGCATCTTTATCAGGCCCTCTATCAGAGTGCATCCGATTGTGCCCAATCGAAGAAAAGAAAAAACGGGGAAGCCTCGCAACACGAATGACTGGCACTACGTCGTTGATTTTTACACTGCATGCTGCGCTGCCCGCTCGTCGTGCCCGTTCCAATTACAGCGCCAGACTCTGGTAAGCAAGTAAGGAATTCAAGGTCCCCCTTTATGCACCTCAGTGCGTTTTCGTTTTTTGTTAACTACTCGTTCTTTCGCCTCTCTCTCTCTCCGTCTGTGGGTCTATGTGCTTTTGAATTGCTCTTTCCAGCATACCTCAGTGTTGCTCCAGTACAAACATTTTATATTCTATTCTGTGTCAAATGCTCGACGAAGACTCGGAGCTGGACCTGATGGAGGCCCTCGGCGTCGCCATCGAGGCCGCCGAGAAGGCAGGACGTATCATCTGGCAGAGCGTCGAAAAGCGCCGCGCTGCCGCTGCCGCCCAGGCGACCATGGCCGCCTCCACCGCACCCGCAACAGCAGCGCCGTCCACTGGTGCCCCTACCGGCCCCTCGAGTCTCCTGCAGATCGAGTCCAAGACGTCCATGAACGACCTCGTCACCCAGTACGATAAACAGTGCGACGAGGCCATTGCGCACATTCTCAGTCGTTACGCCGATGACGTGCGGAAGGAGAAGCCTCACATTCGCTTCGCCCTCATGACGGAGGAGCTGAACCCCGACACGCCGCTGTCGGACAACTACACCTGGGTGGTGGACCCGATCGATGGGACGATGTCCTTCGTGCACGGCCTACCGGACTGCTGCATCAGCATCGGCCTCACACACCGTCGCCAGCCGGTTCTCGCGGTGGTTTTTACGCCCTTTATCAGCTCCGGCATACGGCTCACCACGGCGGCCTCGGCAGTGTTGCGAAGTGTTCAGCAGCAGCAGCAGCAGGTGCAGCAGCAACTCGCCGTGTCCTCTCCTGCGGCGGATATGAACAGCGCGACGGCGACGCCTACTGCAGGGGCTGCCGACGCCCACAAAGCCAAGGCGGCGGTCGACACGCCATCCACCATCTCCTCCTCCTCGCCCGCCTCGCCATCCTTTGGCGGTACAGCGGGCTCGCTTGTGTCCCCGCTGGCTGCGACCGCGCCTGGTGTCCGCCCCGATCCCCGCCTCCCCGCTGGGAACGCCGTACATGCTGCTGCCGGCCCGCTGCCCACGATGACCTACACAAACCCCAGCGTCGTGCCGGAGTGCAACGGGGAGCTCTTCACCGCCATTCGGGGCCACGGCGCCTTTTTAAACGGTCGTCGCCTGCACGTCAATGCGAGCGTGAAGCCTCCGTCGTCGCTGGTCGTCTTTAACTGCCCGTACGGCGTGGAGCTGACGGCGGCTGAGGCGAGCGGGCCCGACGCGGCGGAGGTGCGGCGCCGTCGCCATGCCGAGGCGGTAGACTGCAGTGCGGTGCTGCGTGAAGAGCTCGCGGTGCTGCCGGTGTCCAGCATCCGCTGCTACGGCAGCTGTGTCACCACGCTTGCGCAGCTCGCGGCGGGTCGTGTGGACGCCTATCTGGAGCCTGCCGGTAAGGCGTGGGATGTCTGTGCTGGGTCGCTGCTCGTGACGGAGGCGGGTGGGGTGGTGCGGAATATGGTGGGCGAGGCCTTTGACATGACCCGAGACACCACGATCGTCGCCGCCGCGAACGACGAGATGGCGGATTTGCTGACGGAGAAGTGTGTGCGGCACAACTTTGGACGCTTTTGGCTGCTGCCGAAGACAAGCAGCGAGGAGCCTGCTGAGAAGAAGAAGTGAGAAAAAAAGAGCAAACGAAACGCGATGGGAAAATGAAGCACTCGTGTGGAAGAAGTGCTAGGGTAGCATGCGTGGAAATCGCGTCCTATGAGGGGAACATGATGAGTGGTGCAACTGCGTGCCCAAATTCTCTCGCACTTGTTGGGGCATTTTTTTTTTTTTACAAGTATCGCCTTTAAGCTGCCCTCAGCATGACATTGCTTTTTTTTTTCGTTCGTGGTGTTCTGCTGCGTCGCGCGAGAAAAGGGGCTCGTCGATGTACGCGATGCCTGCCAGACACAAGTTCAAAGAGAAAGAGAAAGATACGGTACACAGATGGGAGCAAAAAGAGAAAAACACTAGTATCTTAGGCAGTCTACCCTTGCTCATCTCTTGCCACTCCCACTATTTCACTTGAATGGAAAAGAGAGTGAGCCAGCAAGAGAAACCCACGTGTAAGGCGTTTTCTTTTTTTTTTTGTGGTGCTGATTACCTCCGCTATTTTCCCCTATTATTGTGCATTGCGGCCGCGTGTTTTACACGATTGTTTCGCTCTCCCTTACTCTCTTTCTATCTCTCTCTCTCACTCTCACATTCTTTCTTTCTTCTCACCATTCCTCTACGCGTTAAATTCTACTCGACATTTAGCGCTGTTCTCTCCTCACCACAGCGCCAGAACACTCGCACACACACTTCCCACGTGCTGAACAGCACACGCACACACTTCCTCTTCTCTCTGCCCCGAGGCACAAGAAAGAAAGAAAGAAAAGAAAGGATGATGTCAACCTCGCAACGCCGTTGCGCCTCCACCCGTGCCCTGCTGACCCTGCCGTTGTTGCTGATGATGGTGCTGCTACTGGGCACGGCGTGGCCCTCCCTCGCTAGCCCCTACACCCCTTCCCAGGATCTCCACACACGCGCCTTCCTCCTCTCCCTGACCAAGTCGCTGCCGGCTCTCGCACGCCTCTGGGACCCGACCAAGGAGTACTGCTCGTGGCACAACGTGTACTGCACCGGCCAAGGTGTGAACCTCTACCTCTCACAGATGCAACTTGCCGGCACGCTGCCGGAGCTGAATGAGAGCGTCAACGCATCTGCGGTACACGTCGGCTACATTCACGTTGGTCAGAACCCCGAGCTGCATGGCACTTTGCCGGCCAGCTGGGCCACTCTCGCAGACCTGTTGTGGGTGTACCTCGACGACACGGCCATCGCCGGCGCCCTTCCTCCGCAGTGGGCGGCACTGCCGCATCTGCAGCGTCTCTACCTGTCTGGCACGAACATCACCGGCACGCTGCCGGAGGAGTGGAGTCACATGGCAGCCCTCAGTGAGCTGGAGCTCGGCGACACACGCGTCTCCGGCACGCTACCCGCGTCGTGGAGCGCCATGGCAGAGCTGTATCGGTTAGGTCTCGCGCAGACTAGGATCTCGGGCACGCTGCCCGCCGCGTGGAGTGAGCTTCCGCGGCTGAGTAGTCTGACGCTATTCGGGTCCAACGTGTCGGGCACCCTGCCGGTGCAGTGGGCGGAGATGCCCGCCCTCAGCTACCTCGGCTTGGGCAACACAAAGGTGAAGGGCACCCTGCCCAACGCGTGGGCGTACACGCCGTCTCTCAGCACGTTAGACTTGCGCCACACCGCCATCACCGGCACGCTGCCGGAGGAGTGGGCTGAGGTGAGTGCTCTCTACTCCCTCGACCTCTCGCACACGAAGATTACCGGCACGTTGCCCGATGTGTGGCGGAGGATGCGCTTTTTCGGCGTTTTGGACGTCTCCTTCACGAGCATCGGTGGCACACTGCCGGCGTCGTGGTCGGCACTGCGCCACCTGCACCTGCTGAACGCGGCGCACACCAACATCTCTGGCTCGCTGCCGGAGCAGTGGGGAAGCCTCACGCGTATGCAAATGCTGAACCTCTCCCACACCGCGGTGCACTCCGCCCTGCCGCGCGCCTGGCGCACGTGGTCGGCCATCTTCCAGCTGGACCTCTCCCACACGGACGTGTACGGCTTGCTGCCGAGTGTCTGGAGCAACATGAGGGAGCTGTCGTTGCTGCGGCTGGGGCCGAAGTTACGGCGGCATCGACGATGGGCCGCTGACGCGTGTGACGGATGTGAGTCTGGCCAACACAGGGGTGAGCGGCTGCGTTCCAATTGAGTGGCTCTGCCACAGCGAGCTGACGAGCCACGGCGTCGGCCTCCACCCACCCGACAGGGGCAGCTGCCCCCACTGCGGCGGAGGTGTGTCCCGTCTACGGCACGCCGGCGCTGCTGCAGTGGTCGTGCTGCTGTGTGATCGTTGGTGTGTGTAGTACTCGTGGGTGGCGGGTCACGGCAGATGCGTGGTGCCGGCAACGTCGCCACCCAGCCGCTACGACGACGTCGACGGAGGCGGCGCATGCGAGCGGCGAAGCATTGCGCCGTGACGCGGTTGTGTATGCCAGAGTGTCTGACCATGATGACGCCAGCTCGGTGGCAGTGCAGGAGCGTGAATAATCGCCTTTGCTTTTCTTTTCTCTCGTTTTATATCCTCTGTGAGTTTACGGACCCCCGTAGATGAGGGCTGCAGCGGCACGCACATTAGATACACAAAAAAAAAAAAATACGTACGTGTTTGCCTGCTCACACCTCTTCTTTTCAGTCGTACTCACGCACATTCATATGCGAGTGCAATATAGCCAATATTCCTGATCTATTTTTTTCTCCCGTTTTTTCCCTTTATGTATTCCCCTAATTTTTTTGTTTTATTAAATTTTTTTCTAATCATGTGTTTGGATAATTTTTGACCGTTTAGTCGTTTCCCCTCCCCCTTCCCCTCTTCTAACCTCTTCTGACTTCTTAAAATCTATTTTTGTTTGTTTGTCACTTCCTCCGCAATTCTGACAGAATTTAAAATGAATAGCATGCGCGTGTTAAGTACTTTTTTTACCTACCTATTGTCGTTTTTTCCTATTTTTTTTTTTCGGTTCTCTTCTCGAGAGCAGGCGTGAGGCGGTTGGGCATCTTCAAAGCTTACATAAACAACTATTTTTTTCTTTTTAGTGTTTTTGTGGTTCCCTTCCCCTCATTTTGTTTCCTCCACACCTCGAAAGAAAGCCTTTTCTTTTTTGTATTTTATTTCTCCTCTTGTGCTTCCAATTTTTTCCCTCTTTTTCATCGCAATATCTGTATTTTCTGTTTGTTTGTTTTTTTTTTTGTTCGGTTTTTAAGTTGAGAAGTCTTTTGCTTGACTTCTCCACAGCGCGTGTTCACATTGACCTTAGCCTCTGCATTTTAAAAAAATGGTAACCTTCTTTCTTTCGCCATTGCTCATCTGTGTGTGTGAGACACACCCACACCCACACACACACACACAAGCACTTTACCTCTTTTTAAAGAGGTGTTGAAGAGTGCTTGTGGCGCCGAAAGAGACGTGCTCACTCAAAGCCTAATCTGGACTGATCCCGGCGTGTCGAGTGATATGGCCCTGAGGGTACCTTGAAAATGGCTTCTTTTTCAACTTAGCGTCCACCTTCCTCTTCCTCTCCTCCTCCTTCCTCTATCTCCATGCGGCTACCACTGAAGTCCGGCATTTGAACTTCCGTGTTATTCTCTGAAAAGCAATTCTGCGTTGTTGTTGTTTTTTTAAAGCTTCTTTCGCCTTTCCTTAAAGGAAGCCGAAACAAGCGTCTTTCTTGCGGATAATTCGCCCTGCCCTCCTCGGGCTGCCCACCTCCGCAATCGCCCTTACAACTCCCTTCGACTGTCGAGCACAAGCTCCAGCATGCTGGGAAGGCCACTACGCCTTTGATTGGGGGGGCGGTGTTCGCAGTGGAGGAGGTTTACAACGCATCCGAGCCGCATGCCCGCACAAGCGGGCTTGGCTGCATCCTGACGGCGTCGGTGCTGGCGGGCAAGGCGGGCAGACAGTACCGTTCCCTCACGTTGGGCGCTTTGCGCGAACGTGCTCGTCGCATGGACCTGCGTACGGATGCACCACGAACCGTGGCAAGAGCCCTCGAGAAAATGGGGCATAAGGCACTGACCTTCGGGGTAGGCGAGGCACTGACGCCGCCGCGTATCCCGGAGGAAGTCGATGTACGCCCCCGTAGACACTTCTTCCTCTCACGGGTGGCGGCGAACGTGCCACTCCCGGCTAGCATCCATGAGCACGTGTTCACTCTGGGTGTTACGCACGATCAGGCGATCCGCTCCCGCACTGGTCAGATAGGCCATGACACCGTTACGCGCGAGGTTGCCGCGGCGTCGATTTGTCTCTAAGTGCTGCGGGAAGGAAACCACAACGCACTACCGGCCCATGTGCCCCGCCCCCGACCGACTGCTGCGCAACAGATAGATTCTCACGAGGACCCTGATGCCAAGATGCACGCAACGATCGCGCGGTGACGCGATGGGACGACCAGAACGTTCCAGCAGAGGTGGAACCACGATTTGGCCTTGCGAGGAGTGACGAACAACCGTGGCGCGCGCATGCCGTTCAACTCGAGGCATTCCGCGAACGCGGAGCCACATGCCGCGTTGGTATTCCTCAAGTACATTCTGTCAATATATCCTGGCCCCGTCTCGCGCATCGCCCTCGTTACCGACCACTATTCAACTGCACTGGCCCAAAGTGGAGAAAGTGGGTTCCGAGGGATCGGAAGAGGACAGTACCTCAACCACCTCTACGCTTACACGAACGCGTTGTTTTTTGATCGGAACATTCGGGTTATCTCCTTCTACGTTGGGGGAGCCAGACACTCTGCTGACGCCTTGTCGAGGACCTGCTGGGGAAGATGTGCTAGATGGGCGAGTGGTAGCGCGGGAGGCGAGCAACATGGCGCTGCCCCAGCTGACTCAGACAGCATGCCCGGTGTGTGAGAAACTGGCGCGAACTGTGGGGTAGCAGGCGTCGCCACCTGAAATGAAGAACGAAGCGTGACCGATATGTGGAGCCACTGACAGGAGCACGCGAAGCGGGTGACACTGCCCGTTGAGCAGATCCTTCTCCTCCTTTCACTCCTTCTCTCTCTAGTTAGGTGGCACTCAACATTGATAGAGCTCGTGTGTCTCTAGAGAGGAGGACTACTTGGAGAGAGAAGCCCGGATGGCTTGCCTTTCTGAGATTTTGCTTCTTTCTCTCTTCGAGTGCACAACACCGCCGCGCCAGTGCCTTCCTCGAAATTCATTCCTTCTCTCTCTCTCCCTCACCGCCTCCTCTGCTGCGGTGAACGCCGGCTTTAATTCTTTTGTCCTTTTCTCATTTTCCTTTACTCCCACTGTACCGCTAGCCTCGCCGGCCGTCACGCAGTCACGCTCACCTCCACTCTCTCTCTCTCTCTCTCTCTCTCTCTCTCTCTCGCTGTGTGAAAGCCATGCAGAGAACGCCACATCCCTCCCAGTCCGACATGGTAAGCGACACCGACGGTCGCGGCAGCAGCAGCTACAGCAGGGCAGAGCCAGCGGCACCGCCCCCGGCGGAAGATTGGCCACCCGTCGGCACCACCACAGCAGGCGACACAACAGGTCGCTGGTCTGTTGCCCACTACAGCTCCAACGTCCCCACCACGCTGTGGTACACCTTCCTGGATGGCGCGTGCTTTAGTTTGTGGGGCATGCAGCTTCTCCCCATCTTTCTGCTCGAGATCACCGCCCACGACTCTGCCATCGGTGCGGCCGCAACCGCCGGCGGTGTGGCGCAGCTGCTCGGTGCCATGGCCGCCGGCTGCGTTGCGGACCGCACACCTCGTCAGGTGTGCATTCGCGCTGGCACGGTGTGCGCCGCCGCCGCCGCGCTGCTCACGCTGATCTGCGCCGTCAGCACCACGAATGCGCCGCTGATCTTCGTCGGCCAGGCGCTGTGGGGGCCTCTACACCGGTGTCACCTCCACGAGTGTGGAGGCGCTCTTCGCCGACAGCGTTCCACAGGGCCGGCGCACCGGCATCTACAACACAAAGTGGATGTTGCAGACTGTGTGTTATGTGGTTGGCTACTTCGCCGCAGCGGCGCTCTTCGGGCTGTGGAAGAACGTCTGGTCGGTGACCAAGATGCGGGCGGTGCTGTTGCTCGGCATGGGGCTGCACCCCATCGCTCTTGTACCGCTGTGGTGGCTGAGCGATCGCCACGCCTTGGCTGCTGAGGAAGAGGAAGAAGGTGAGGAAGAGAGGGTGGATGTGCAGGAGGGGGGAGACTGCAGTGCCGCCGCTGACGGCTGCAACCGCAGACGCGTCCTCCCTCCCTTCCGCAGCAGATGCGGAGGTCCCTCTTCGGTGATGCCGAGCCGTCGCTGCCACGCCAACGCGGGCACCAGCGGGCTGCTGCGGCCAAAGCTCAACGCCGTCGTCGTCGTCGGCGGATGGCGCCGGGTGGGACAGCGGAGGTGCGGCCTCCTGCGTGCGGTGGTGCACATGGCGCCTCTGTGCCCGCAGCGGCGGTCTCACCTCTGTGGCGATGGTGCCGTACTGGATGTGTGCCGTCGACCTGCTGCTCTCCATCGGCTCTGGCATGTCTCTCCCTTTCTTCGCGCCGTACTTTGTAAAGGAGCGCGGCATCAACCCGGCAGGCCTCTATGCCATTTACATCGCCTCCACCCTCCTCACCGCAGCCACGACATCCGCCCTCCCTTGGCTCATCGCGACGTGCAACGCCGGCCGCATCCCCGCCGTCATCGGCGTGCGGCTTGTCGGCACCGTGGCTCTTTTTCTCCTTGCGACGGCGAACCACGACGGCGTGCTGCACACCGTCGCCGCCACCGTGGCGCTCTTTCTCGTCCGCAACGCGCTGATGAACGCCGTCTTCGGTGTCACGCGCAGTGTGATCATGGACTGCGCACAGAAGGCACACCGCGCGAAGTGGTCGGCCTTCGAGAGCGTCACGTCCCTGTCGTGGGCGGGCAGTGCGGCGCTGGGCGGCCTCATCACCGAGGCACACAGCTACGAGATGAACTTCACGGCCACGGCGGTGGTGCAGCTGGTGGCGACGCTGCTGATGATACCGGCAGCGGTGGGGGCGTGGGAGCTGGACCGCCAGCTGCCCAGAAGTGCTCGCACCGCCACCGCCGCCACCACCACCACGGTTGCGGAGGAGGAGGAGAGAACCACTCCAGCGTGACAAGGGGTGGGAAAGGGCAAGAGGTATTTCAATGTCGCAATGCTCTTCCGTCCCGTCACCGTCGCCAGTCTTCATCGTTTTCCGCTACTTTGTTTCATATATTTAATGCTCGTCTTCTTGTCTCTGGTATGACGTGTGCCCTCTGCCCTCACATGCTCAAATTATTTTTGTATGCCACAAAAACGATCGTGACAAACTGCGAGAGCTCACGTACTTCTCCCCGCACCGTGCGTTGCATTTCACCCAGTGCGTAGAAAAGGAAAAAAAAAGCATGCTGAGGTGCAGCTCTGCCTTGCTGCGTTAACACTTAAAAGAATGCGAACGCAACGGAGAGAGAGTAAGTATAGGCGGACATGCGGCGTGCCGTTCTGTGCTCTTTTCCATCGTCTTTGTTTTGTATAAATGTTCTCCGTCTCGCTTCTCACTTATTCATATTTTTGTTTTATTCTATCATTTCAGATTGGACGTAACTAATCGTCGCGCGTGGGCAATGTCGGAGAGTACCGCATCTGCATCCGTAGCCGCAGCGCCGCTGGAAGAGACGTACGTCCACCTCACCGCCATCCTTCTGCTGCAACTGCAAACACGCGATGTAGCCGCTGCCCTCGCGACAGCCGAGCAAATACAGGAACTCTGTCAACAGGATGCTTCGTCTGCAGGTGCCACCACAGCAGCTCACTCGCTCGATTCCGCACGCACGGCCGGTCAGCGGCTCTTCGAGGGCAGCCCGGCGGAACAACTGCTGCGGATGCGCGCAGACCTCATCAATACTCCGGCTTCCCCTTCTTCTCCGCACCGGATTTGGCTTTGTGAGCGAGAAGGCTGCTCGCTCTTCCTCCCGCCTCCACGGAGTCCGAGAAGGGTGACGACTCCCTCTCGAGCACCTCCTCCACGACTACTACGCCATCACGCAGCAGCAGCAGCAGCAACAGTGACAGTGGTAGTGATGCACCGCAGCGAACACTAGAAGCAGCCTCACTGCGTGGGCCGCGATACCATCCATGTAAGAGTCCACACCACAACAAATAAAGCCGCTGCGACTGCTGCTGCTTCATCCTCCACAGCACGCGTTCCCGCTCGTCCTTCTCCAAAACCGCCAGTGACGCCCTCGCCAGTCACGACGACGACCCACCGGCCCACAACACGGGTAGCCCGCCAGGGTGCCGCAGCCTCCCCACGATGCCGCTGGATGCAGCTGCGGTTTCACGATGCCGACGCAGAAGACGAGGCCTGGTGGTGGGAACGCATGCAGGAACAGGTAGCGAAAGAAATGGAGCGCCTCGCAGTAGTGCGGAAACACCGATGAACAAACGACACGGCTTTTATGTTTTCACAGCGGGCAAGGCTTATGCTCGCACTTGTATAAGTTGTAAAGTTTATGTTTTTTTTTTCCGCCGCGATGGGAGTCTGCACGTGTTGGCGGTGAGAGCCTTGCGTGGCTCGGCATCTTTCCGAGAATTCCCCTCAACTCTCTTGTGCTTCGCCGGTTTCGAGCAGAGCCTCACGTAGGCTGGCAGCGCTTCCTCACGCAGGCACCCTCAGAAATACGATGACGTCATAGTTTTGTCATTACACTACTGAAAAGCAGTCCTGTTTTCTTCTCAACCTTATCTTGAGGCACTGCTTACTCGTAAGCGCAGCGCCATTTTGTTATGTGCAATGTGAATTCTGGGTCCGTACAACCTTTCCGCTCTTCTCTCTTACCAGTGCATAGGTATTCTTCTCCTCCGCCATCTTCTCTCCCTTTTCCTCGCACCCCCACACATACGCACACGCCACCCGAACACACCAGCTAGCTCCCCACAGAACGCACACTTCGCTCATCCCCTGCCATGTCGCCCCCTCCCCCGCACCAGCGGCCACCAGCCGCCACCGCCGTGCCGTCCGCCGCGGCCCGGGAAGCCACCAAGGCACTGCCGCCCACACGCGTCACCGCAGCCGACGGCACGATGGACGAGACGGCGGACGAACATCGTGATCCACAGCCACGACGACTACGACGACGACGACGCGCAGCCGTCGAGCGGGTGGGCGGCGCTGCGCAACAAGAACGTGTCGCGCGTGCTCGTCTTCTGCTTCCTGGACGGGGCGTCGCACAGCATCTGGCGCCAGGACCCCTTCCAGGTGCTCATCAAGCAGCTCGGCGGCGACACGGCGGTGGGCTGGATGGCTGCCTGCTCCGGCGTCACACAGATGGCCGCCGCCCTCGTCGCCGGCTACATCGGCAACACCGTGCAGCACGAGGTCGTCCTGCGTGTGGGCTCGATCGTCGGATACCTCACCATCGCCTTATCGATTGTTGCCGCCTCACGCCTCAGTCTTGTTTTGTTCTTTGTTTCCCAGGCGCTGTGTGGCGTCTATTCGGGTATCTCGGCAACCACCATGGAGGCCCTCTTCGCTGATAGCGTAGCCACTGGTCGGCGTGCGTTCGTTTACAACCTCAAGTGGATGGACCAGGTCTTGTCCAGCTGCGTGGCTTGTCACTCGCTCCGGTCTTCTCTTTTGGGCAATCAAGTGGGAGCATCGGCGCTGGTGAAGCGATGATCTTCGTGTGCCTGTGTGACCCGTGGCCAATGTCGGTGCTGGAGGCGCTGCGGACAGGTACTCGCTGCGGAGGACGAGGAGGGCGTGGCGGAGGCGGTGGTGGTGCTGACGGAGGTGGAGGGCCGCGAGGGCCGCGTGCGCAAGTCCGCCTCGGAGGTGGAGCTGCTGCACAGCGGCCTGCACGACGACACGCCGTGCCACAGCCCCGCCGACACCCGCACTGCCACCACCGGCGCCGTCGCCGCAGCGGAGGACACGCCGTGGAGCACACCGCAGAGCCGCCCCTCCGCCATCCGCCGCAACGGGCAGGACGCGGGGAGCAGCGGCAGCGGCAGCGGCAGCGGTGGCAAGCGCGTGCACTGGAGCACGACGCCGCCCGCCGTGGTCGACTCCCCCGCCGCCGCCGACAGCGCCAGCCCCACCACCGCCACGGCAGCAGCAGCAGCAGCGGGTGCGGCGAGCCCCAGCGGCCGGCCACCGCGCAGCTCGCGGCAGAGGGCCGTGCAGTGCGCGCTCGAGGAGTCCTGCGAGGCCGCCAAGCAGGAGTTCTTCGCACAGCTGCGTGCCGCGCAGGGCAACTACCTGCTGCAGCTGCGCCACGCCGCGTCCTACTACGGCCTCGTCATCTTCACCTGGGAGGCCGTGCCCTACCTCGTGTGCCTTGTGGACTTCCTTGTGGCCTTCGGGTCCGGCATGACGATGCGCTACATGTCGCTCTTCTTCGTGGAGGACTACAAGACAACGCCGGTCGTGCTGCTCACGGCGTCGCTGCTTGTCTCGCCTCTGACTGCTCTCATCTCCTTCGTTGTCCAACGCATGGGTGACCTCTATGTGGGTCGGCTGCCCTCAACTATCATCGTTCGTTTTATTGGTGTCACACTGCTCTTGCTAATGGGCGTGACTAACCTCCCTCTCAACATCATGCTGCCCATCTACATCTTCCGCAACGCGTTGATGAACTCCACGTCTGGGGTGACCCGCAGTGTGATCATGGACTGTGTGCGCAAGGAGAACCGTGCCAAGTGGTCCGCCTTCGAGAGCTTCTCGTCCTTCACGTGGGCAGGCAGCGCCGTCTTTGGTGGTTACATCGCCGCCGCCCACGGCTACAAGGGCACCTTCACCATCACCGCCTTCTTCCACTACTGCTCGCTTGCGGTGCTGGTGCCCGGTGCAATCGGCGCGCTGCCGGTGGAGCGGGAGCTGATGCGGTCGAACCGCACCAAGCCGCACGCGTCGTGCCTCGTCGTGACGGTGGCGGTGTGTGTGATCATGGTCATCGCGTCGGGCTTCTACGCGTGGTTCCGCAGCGAGGTGGCGAAGCGGAACTGGTAGGGACGTTTCTTCACAACTTCTGAAAGTGGCATCGAGGAGGCAGCAGACCGCTTTCCACGGTGTTGCGACTGTGTGGCGCCGCGAGGTGTGCGTTACTTCGCAGCGCCGTGCTCCGTTCCTTGTAGTTGTACACGTATGTCGCTATCGTGTCCAAAGAGCCGTGAGCGTCAGAGCGGAGAGGTGAGGACTGGGTTTTGCTTTGTTTAATTATTAAATTTTGTGTGCTTGCCTCTCGGATGTTCTGTTATTCTTGGCTCGGTCATCGACGAGTTCCGCGAGGGAAATGTATGGGTTCTTTTTCTAGCGAACAATGGGAGAAATGAGAAGCGGTGAACTCTGTGTCAATATTCAGACGGGTGTTGATGTTGTTGGTGTGCGGTAAAGATGTCTGGATTCTTGTTGTTGTTGTCTTGCTTGCGCTGTGGGTGCGTTAAGGTGCAGCTGACAAGCTCACCAGGTGCGGACTTCCTACTTTCTTTCTCTGTCTCTGACTTTTCCCCCATTATCCTCCTCCCCGTTAGTCCTGCAAGCGTATCGAGTGTAAATAGTGCGTAAAGCATCTTTGTTCTCGTTAGTCTCTCTCATTTTACTGTGACTGTGTAGTGTTTTTTTCTTTGCTTTCGCTCCCTCTTCCCGGATTCGCAATGAGTTGGGCTGTGGAACTCAGAAGCCTGAGCTCAAAAAATAAATTTCATAAACACGTTCGTTACTCTTTCTTCTTTCGGTGATGTTGTGTATCGCATTTACCACCCTCTCTCTTATTACTATTACTATCGTTTGTTCTTCTTTTTCTCGACTTCTCCCACCTCTATTTTTCTCGTACTCGACCACTTAAAACGCTTTTTCCTAAATTGACTTATTTTGTTCGCTTGGTGTAATTTTTGATGCTCGTTTTTGAATGCTGTTTTTTTTTTGTTGTTTGTTTGTTTTTATCTGCTGCGTTTCTGCACTCTCTGTCTCCCCTCGTGCCACATAGACAACAAAATCTTTTTTTTTTCTCTCCACCACAACATTTCTCACGAGCGCTGATTGACATAAGCTATTCTCACTACAGCAAACGCGTAGTGAGAGCTCTCCTTCGAGCTTATGTGCATTGGGATGTATGTGTCTGTGTGCACGACAACGCAGTCTGGTGCTCGCCTTGATGCAGTGCTGCACCGCTGCTACTTTGTTCTGTTCTCGCTAGCGTGTTGGAAAGGCAAGTCTATTTACGTCTACGTGTGAAAAAGCTACTGCTCTCTCAAAAGTTGGAGAGAAAAAAGGGCTCAGCACTTTTTATCTGCTGCTGTTATGATTGTTGTTATGTTTTTTTGGTGCTGCTGACTCATGGTGCTGTTGTGCTTGTTAATCGCGAGGCAGCTGCTCAATAAGGAGACGCGCACACGTAAATGCTAAAGGCCCTATCACGTGGTGTTCCCTTCACCATATTTCTTTTTTTT
>AODS02000352.1:0-20908 GCA_000331325.2 Crithidia fasciculata | reverse complement strand
GCCCTGCGTGGGTGGCACACCACCGTGGTGGAGCGCAGCCCCCCACTGCAAGCCATCGCGGACCAACCCCTGACTCCAGCTGCTGAGACGGGGAAGACGGGTGGTGGAGAGGGCAGAGGACTTTCAGAGGAGGTGGTGCCGGCAGCCTCTGCCGTGGCACCCGCACCCTACCGCGGTCCGCTGCGGCGCCCTCACTTTGCCACCACGCCCTCCGCCGAAGCGAGCAGTGGTGCGGCCGGGGCCTCTCCCAGCAACTCGCGCTATCCCCCGTTCCTCGAGCTGGAGTACGCGCTGGTGACGCGTCGTGCCCTGGATGCGCTGGAGGTGGCGGGGATCCGCCTGCAGGCACTTCGCCACCTCGGCGTGAAGGTGCGTGGGGTGATGGACCACCCCGGGGCCTACAACAGCTGGCTCACCGCCGGCCTCATCGAGCACCACCCCTTCGCCGTGAACATGCTCTCTGTCGACCTCTTCCTCCTGCGCCGTCTGCTTGAGGGCCACGTCCAGCACAGCCTTCCCTCGGCCAACCTCCAAATCTTCCACCAGCACGTCGTCGAGGCCGTCTACCCGCTGCGGCAGCAACTGGTCGTGCGCAGCTGGGAGGGCAGCGCGGCGGAGAGGGCGATGCGCGACAGCGACGCGGCACGGGCGGCGGCGGCGGGTGCGGCTGCAGCGACGGAGGCGGAGCGGACGGCGCGGGTGGTGGCGCACGCGCGGCAGCACGCCCCCGCGAAGCACACGAGTCTCGCCCTGAGTGCCCGCCAGTGGGATCGGAAGTTCGCCGAGGAGGCTGTGGACTACGACCTGCTTGTGTCTGCGGAAGGGGTGAACTCGCACCTGCGCGACCTCGTCGACGTGGAGGGCTTCCTCGCCGACGTCGACATGGGGGTGCGCTGGTGCCTTCTTCGCAGCGATGCGCTGAGCCACGAACACGTGCACCGGTGGCTGCACCGCCGTCGCACCACCGCCGTCACCACCGCGCAGTCCTACCACGTCCAGTCCGCCCACCAGGTCCCGGTCACGCTCGCCTTTCCACGGGTAGAAGGCAGCAACCTTTTCTCTGTCATGGTCTACGCTCCAATTGGCGAGCTGGGCGGGCTAGGGGATGCGGAGCTGCTGCAGCGCTATCTGCCTGACTTGCACGCCGCGAAGAGCTCGAGCGAGCTTGTCACCTTCGCGCCCACCGCGCAGCCTTACCCCACCGTCTTCTGCGAGCAGCTGCACAATACCGTCGGGCTTCCGTCCGCCGTCCTCGTCGGCGATGCGGCGCACACGTGCAACCCCTTCTGGATGCAGAGCCTCGCCCTCGGTCTCGAAGATGGTGCGAACCTGCTGAACCAGGTCGACGCCTACTCCCGGCACTTCTACGACGCGGTGAAGCAGTACAGCGATGAGCGCGGCACGAGCGGCGACGCCCTGCGGGAGCTGACTGACAAGTGTCTCTACTACCAGCGCCGCAAGCACGTGAACCCCTACATCCGCTTCCAGAACACCTACCAGCGCTTCATGAACGTCTTTATGCCCAAGGGGTGGAACACGCTCTACGAGGGCTCCGTCAACCACATCTACTCCCGCAGCATTGAGGACATGCTGAACAGCCGCGGCTACACTTCGTACGACTACGCCGAGAAGCAGCAATCGAAGCACCGCTTCTTCTACCACCTCGGTCGCCTCTACACGTAGCCCAGCGCTGGGGGAGTGGTTGAAGCGACGAACGGCAAGACACGAAGATGGGATAAAAGAGACGAACGAGTGGGGAGGACGGGGTGTCTTTCGGCTAGCGCGGCGGCGCGAGTAAAGAATGAGGTGTTGCTGAGTGCTGTTGCGGAGTGCTGTTCTTACAGAGTCAAATGGTATTGCGGCGAGGAAACAAGGGCGTTGCAAAAGAGGAGCGTGAGCACCTCCTGCTGTTGTTGCTGTGCCTCTACTCGAGAGAAATGCGTCAATGGAAAAAGAAGTATTGGAAAGCGTCCAGATGTCGGGTCCTTCTGCCCACTTGAGAGTGTACGACGAGGCCTCGATGTAGATTGGCAAAGGTGCGGCTGCAGCCTTTCTAGACAAAAGGCGAGGCATGTGCGTGTGATGCGGGTTCCTAATCACTCCCTCTCCCCTCCTCCCCTCTCCTTTACTCACTTTTGAGCCATTAAACTTGCCTCTTCTCTTCTCCATGACTTGAGCACCTCTCCTCGCTCTCCTGCTTGAATTACGGCAAGAGAACGCTCTCATAATAGGAACGATGGATTCATCGGCAGGTTTTTTCTTCTCGTTCGACCCGCACCCCCTGCCCGAAGACCGGCGCTGGAAGTGCACCCCCCACCGCCCAGCAGTAGCAGCGGCACCGCAACGGCGTGGCAAACCGCCATCCATTCCCACCACGCCAGTTTTCCCGTGGGTGGGACGTTCGACGACACACCCCACCTCCGCGCAGTGGGCCGCGCTGTAACTGCAAGGCCGACTCACCACAAAGCCCACCCACGAAGCCGCGTCAGCTGGCAGTGTCACTGGCACATACCAAGGGCACAAGCGCGCCCGTCCTTACACCGGCTGTGCTATCAGACGTCGCCGGAGGTGCACACGCTGACGTCGGTGGACGTCCCCGCAGGCGGTCTCTGCAACGGAGCACCGCGACGCTCATCCCGGGCCGCCTACTAACGGTGGTCTGAAGGTGTGGTCCGTGCCGCCACGCTGCCTGGCGGGAGTATCTCGGCGAGCACGCCCGCACACTACAGTCCGCTGTTCCGTGCTGCGGGGGTGGTGGTGGAGCTGGGCTGTGGGCAGGGTCTGCCCGGGCTGGCGGCGCTGTGCCTCGGGCGCTCGCAGCATCGCCTTCCAGGATTACAACGCGGAGGTGCTTGAAGTGTGCACGAAGCCGAACCTCGCCGCCACGGTCGCTGCAAACCGCCCCCTCGGTTGCTGGTCGCCGCTGCGGGTGAAAATTCGTGCATGGGGACTGGGGTGGACCTGAGATGGGAGGAGCCGCCAGGACACGCCGGGTGTCGCCAGCCGTTGGCGGAAGCGCCGCGACGTGCGACGTCATCCCTCGGCGCAGACGTCACCTTCGACAAGGAGGCGTGTGACAAGCTGGCCTGCGTGCTGCAGCGGTGGCTGCGGCCCGACACCGGCGAGGCTCCTCATCGCATCCAAGGACTACTACTTTGGCCACGAACGGAGGCTATCTAGAGTTCACTCGCTCTGCCGAGGCGCAGGGGCTTGCGGTGACGCTGCTGAGGCGTGTGGACACAGCCGACAAGATGCCGCATGTGGTGCTGCGCGTGACGCATCGCACCGCGTGAGTGCAGAAGGAAGCAGAGAGAGGCGGACGCAGACACGCAGGCGAAACGAGAGAGTTCACAATGCCAGTGTTTTAATCGCTTTCTTGAGTGAAGACAACGTCGCTTCATCACAACTAATGTTTGTGTGAAGGTTCATCTTCACCCACGACGCTCAGCAACAACAAGTATTAAAAAAACTACACACTATACAAGCAAAAGTTGACCAAACTGGCTACACCCCCAACGCACACTCCCTTTGTCATCTCTGTCATCATGCATGGAGGCGCGCTGGGCTCCGCTCTGTTTTACGTGACCGGAAACAATGAGAGCGCGCTCGCTGTCTCTTGTCCTTCATCAAATCACTCAACTCTCTTCCTCCCTCTCTCCTCTGCTTCTCTTCCTGCATCCGCTCCTGCTTTGCGAATATTCTCCTCTACTCTCGCCACGATGAAAGCAACCACCCCTCTCGCGAGGTGTAAAAGTCTTCCTTTCCGCTTTGTGTGCGTGTTTGTTTGTTAAAGAGAGAGAGACCCAATTGCTGCTTACTTGGAACACATCTCCCATACTCTACACACCAAACGTTTAAATTTCTAAAACAAAGTCTCTTTCCTTCCGTCTGTGTCTCTCTCGAACATTATTATTGCGCCACTTCTGTACCGGCACTATCGCCATGTCCAAGACAAGCAACCACAGCAAGGACGCAAACGAGAAGACGATGCCGCCCCTCCGAACCACGACGACGCCGACCACCGAGGGAGACCGGGTCGTCGAGTGACAGGCCGCTGATGTCAAACCGCATCCCCGCCCCGCCGCCGCCGCCACGCGACGCCTCCTCGTCGGCCCCATCCTCTTCTCCGTCATGTCCTTTCGTCAGCCTAGTCTTCACCGTCGTCTCGATCGGCATTCCGTGGTACAGCAAGAAGCAGTACAAGCCGGATGGCTTGCACAACCACCAGTACTTCTTTTACCTCTTCCAAGCACGTGACGAAGATCGAAGGCTCACCGGACCTCGTCACTCACCCCGAAACGTGCTCTGCGAGCCGGTGAAGCGCCGCGTGCGTGTCATGGAGGCCTTCTCGATCGTGTCGTCGGCGATGACCTTCCTGACCTTCATCTTTAGCGTCGTGAATGCGTGCAAGGAGCACATCAAGCCGAGCGCGGCGCTGCGGAACGTCATGCTCGTCTTCACCGCGTGTGCGATGGGCAGCCTGACAATCGAGGTGAGCTTCAACTTCAACGTGTACTTGTGGACCTTTTACGGCTGCGGCCCCGACTCCAGCTACCACTCGCAGCTCTACGAACCCACCACGGGCTTCGGTCTCACCGTCACGGCGTGGGTCCTGACGGGCCTCGGCGGCATCATAGCGGCGAACCACCTCACCATCCCACTTGACGCACGCACCGTCGACAAGAGCATCCACAGCTTTACCCTGCTCTCCCTCGCGGCCTTTCTCTTCGCCGTCGTTGCGTGCCCCGATCACGCACTGGTTCTACAAGGACAGCAACACGATGATGGTGACTGATGTGCTGCTCTGGCGCGAGCGGGTGGGCTACTTCGACTGGAACCGCACCATCTCAGGCGGCAACTACTCCATCTTCGTCAACGAGCTCGGCTGCGAGCCGCTGCAGCGCTACTTCCGCGCCGCCGAGTCGTTCAGCATCATCTCCATCTTCTTCACCATGTGCGCCGGCGTGACTGGGCTGCTGCTGTGGAAGTCGCTCGCCGGCTCCCGCCTGCCGGCGCTGATCTTCAGCTACGTCGCTGCGGTGGTGACGCTGGTGCAGCTCGCGCTGGAGCTGAAGATCTACTACGGCAAGTGGTGCGGCGAGATGTACGCCTTCCACAAGCAGTTCTACGTGCTGAGTGCCGGCTTCGGGCTCGTGGCGGCGTCCTTCTGCGTCATGGTGGTGTCCAGCGCCTACATCACAGTCGCGTACCATCTGACGGAAAAATACTTCCCTGCGATGATTCCGAGAAAGACCGCGAAGCAGATTGCCGTAGAGGAGTGCCAGTGAGAAAGCTATCAGACACAAAAAAACATGCGGTCGTGACACGTTGACGCTGAGGTAGGGTAGTGCGCAGCTGCCGCTTTTGTTTTTTTTTTTCGTTTACGCCTGTGCTGCTGTTGTTAGGTGAGAGGCTCACATGCTCTCTCTCCCGCTTCTTGAGAGAAAAAGAGTGAAATGCTTCAAGCGATGTGTGTTGGATTGGTTGGTGCTCTGCTTTGTCAAAAATTATTTCTTTCTTTTTCTTATTATTATTATTATTATTATTGTTATTACGTGTGACGTAGGACGTTGGACGGGAGGGACGCACCATTTGTGCCCGAAATCCTCTCTTTGTTTTTTTAAATGATGTTTTGTTTTTCTCTCTTTTCATTGATCTTGTTGCTGAGATCCGTAAAGTCTCTTGATCAGGCTGGAGCAACGGTGGCTTCTCCCTTTCACTCGCTCGTCTTTTTGTTAGGTGCTTCGCCTCTTTTTTTTTTCAGTTTTACGCCTGTACACACGCTTTATTGTGTGGTGCTAAACGATGGGGCAACTTTTTAAAAATATAAAAGCAAAACCACAGACTTCCGAACGTATAAGGAGAAGTTGCCGCGGCTTCTTGTCCTGTCTCACTCTCTATCTTCATGGTGTCTTTACCTTTTTCCATTCTTTCTCACTTTGGTTGTTGCCTTCTGTCCAATCTCAGCTGTTTCAGAACGACCATAGAAGCGGTCGATGTCTCGTGCAGCAGTCGTTTCCACACATCGCCTGCGTCGTGCTAAATGGAAGGGTTGCGGGGTCAACGAGCTCCAACACCCGCTCTACTAGCTTCGGCACTGTCGATGTGGCGCGACGCTGTTGAAACCTTTTTTCCCGGATGTCTCACTCCTATTTTTTTTCCAAATGTTTCTTTCTTATGTTTTTTTTTTCTCTCCTGGTTTGGCGGCCCGCATCTCTTTGCCTGTGCTTGTCTGTTGAAGCCTGTGCGTAGCTGCTACAGGGCTCTCGGCCTCTAGCTCGTCTGCCATCTTTGCGGATAGATCCGTAGTTCACAGCGATCACTTCCTTTTGAAAACGCTTTTTTTTTTTCCATGTACGCTGATTGTCTTCCGTAGCCCGCATACTTTTTGAGGGTTCTTTGCGTCGGTGGTGTGTTTTGTGCTTAAACCTTTTATGCTTGCTGTTTTCTTTCGCAGCATCTCTCATGCCGTCCCCCTCCACCGTCTCTCCCGTGCCGCAACTGGACACCATCGTAGGAATAATGAGAATAAAAGGACGGTTTTGATGTCGGAGGGCGGAGGAGGGGGAGAGGCAATGGCTCATTGAAAGGTGCCCAGATCTTCATCTGAGAGAGCTTATTTTTTTTCCTTTTCACCTTTTCTTTGTGTGTTCTTTGACTTACCCAATACACTAGCAACTTGCTGTGCCTCGGCTCCCTTCACCCACTGGCGCGTAAGCACCGCCGTCTTCTTGTTCCCCAGACCGATGCACATGTGTAGTGTGTTTTTTTTTCTTCTCGACATTTCCTCCTTTTCTTGTCGCTTCGACCTTGTGCGAGTGTTCGTGTGTCATACGCATGCTATTGTGTTCTAAAAGGAGAGAAGGAGACCCACCATCTCCGCCTGTTAAGGTGAAGACGTTGGTGCGCTAGTTTTACTGTCTGCAGGTCCGTTATTGTACTTCGTAAAGTGGCATCGCTGACTCGCCGATTCCCCTCCCTGCACTGTGTCGGACCAGCGTTGCATGTTCTCTGCGCACCCTCCGTCTGGCTGCTGTGCGCCTTTTTCCTTCTTCCTCTGGCGTTGCCCAAGAGCGACCACCTGTAGCAACACAATCCCACACTTTCACCCCTTGCTTCTTCCCTCGCACCGCATCAGCACCGCTTCTCTTTTTCTATGTCGACGATCGCAGAATCGCAGACCTCAACTTACGGCACAGCAGACAGCAACCACCAGTCCGGCACTCCCGACACCGCCCCCACTCCTACTCCACCGTCACAGCCACAAGCATCACTCGGCCCCATGGCGAAGCCACCGATGGAGAAGCTGGCGCGCGCGCGAGCATGGGCTACACCATGTTCGGCCTCGCCTCAGGTGTCTACTGGCGCGAGCTGACGCGGCACCGGCGGCTACGTGAGCAACGGGACGTCGCAGCTGCGCGTCATGCACACCCACTGCTTCTCCCTCGGCACCTTCTTCTTCCTTTTTGTACTTCTCCTCGAGAAGAACTTCGGGCTGTCGAAGCACAAGGACTACAAGAAGTTTTACATCTCGTACAACATTGGCGTCGGCATCACCCTGACTATGATCCTCGTGCACGGCACGTTGACCGTGATCGACCGCGATCCGAAGAGCCGCATCATCTCGTGGTCGGCCGGTGCGGGCCACATCATCACCGCCGTCGGCTTCTACTACTTCTACAAGATCCTCCTCAACGCGGTGCGCCTCGCTGGCGAGAAGACGGACAAGAAGCCGCAGGAGAGCTCGTAGATGCCCCGCCACCGATGTGTTGGCGTGTGCGCGTTCTGTTTCTGTGCGAAGCGTAATATTGTGAGAAATTGGGAACGTAACAGCAAGCCGCGGCGCGGAGTCTTCCGTCGCCCGCCTCCCGACATCAAAACAGTAAAACGGAAAATGGCCCTAATTGTTTTTTGTTTTTTTGCTTCACACTTAGTACTTTAGCTTCAGCTAAGCCTAACGCCGTCTTGCAGCCGCACCTACCGACACCTTTTTTTTTTGGCTTTCTTTCTCAACCCCGCAGACGCGGACGCGCACGTGTTCTTATTCCAGGTAGCAGTGACGGCGTTAGCGCTTTAACCCTTATTATTCTTTAATTTTTTTTGTTTCTCTTTTCGATAAGTGTTTGTTCAGTGGATGGCGCACTGCTTTCCAGTAGTGCTGTGCTGCAGTAATCTCACCACCTGTGTCGATTCACTGCAGTGAAACACGACAAAAAAAGCAAATGAAGGGACGTGACCACAGATGCGGCGAAGCCGCCACGACTGTGCGGAAAAAAACAAAAAAGGAAAATCCTCAGCGATAGCCGCACACCTCACCCCATCACGCCCACTTCTTTTCTGAACTCCCTCTATCCTCTCCCCACCAACTATTGTTTTTTTTTTTCGACGAGTATAACCCAAAGCTGAATTTGAGACGAGTAACCGCTTTACCAGCTTAAAAAAAGCTCCTCATTCATCCACCTCCGCGTCGTGAACAGTTCCGATGTGGTATAGTGGATAGAACAAGCGGCTCTCACCCGCTAGACCCGGGTTCGATCCCCGGCATCGGAAACTTTTTTCTTTGAGCTAACTGTAAAACGAGTTTTACGGCTCGGGAAAAAGCTTCCCGGCCGGGAATTGAACCCGGGTCACCCGCGTGACAGGCGGGTATACTAACCACTATACTACCGAGAACTGAAAGCTCAACAAGCCTTTCAATACGAGGAGAAACTGATCCTTTTAGAAGTTTAGTATGAAAAAGGAATCGTCTTAGCTGCTTACATGAAATTACAGGCCTAATTCTACTAAGAATCGATTCTGGGCATTTACGTTTTGCTAGACTATTCATAGAACAGAGACGGCTCGTAGCGGAAAAAAAGAGCCTGCAAAAGCTTGTGGCTCTCCTGCTGTTACGCCACTGGGCGGGCACTGCTGCGGAGGCATTCTCGATGTACACGTGAATGCGGCTTTCTGTCGGAGCCACTTCTGCCAGCTTTAGTGATGCCACCAAAGCAGCCCATGCATTTTCTCCGTGAACTCAAAGCGGCGCTGTCAATTCATGGCATGGGCTTTACAGCACAGCCACAACGCATGCAGGCACGCAGCCATCTGATCTTCTTCTGCGAGGGCGAAATTTTCAAAAGCTACATTTATCCCCTGCAAAGATTCAAAGAGCTATAGATCAGTCGCTGCCATTTAGCAGAAACTTCTCTTAACTAGAAAGTTTTTTTTTAGATCTTTCAGCCCCTGGATCATAGGCCTGCGTTTCTTCCACCTCTGGTGTGCTAAATTGCGAGTCAGAATAACAGGAACTTATTAATAAAAGGTAGCAAATTAACGCTTCTTCACTTAATCGAATCATTGAAATTCACAGTTATTGCGTACAAGCAATATAAAGAGAGACGGAGAGAGTCATGACAGCACGAAGCACAGACAGTCATGTCGACACACACAACACGCGCATGCAGTGCAGTGATGTTGCAGATGGCATACATAGTAAACACATTGGGATTGGTTCACCTATCGTTGTCACCGCGGCTTCCGCCACGTCACGCCCTTGCACCGCAGCAAGCCACAGACTCCACAGACGTAAAACAGCAAAGTGCCATTCGATGTCCTCGGCCGCCGGCCTCGGAATTAAAACACCGCTTTTGGCACTGACAGCATCGTCTCTTAAAAAAAACATTTAGCACCCATCTGTTACTGCTGCAAATCGCATAGAATAGCTTAGGGATTAAACGAGACTACTTCTGGCGTCTTTGTGCTCCCACTCTTTTTTCCCCCCTCCAACAACGGGATGCGTATACCTTGTGTAGTGGCCACTTTCGGTCTCCGCGTGTCCTCTTGCCTGCGTAACGCCAGCAGCGAGGCACAAAAGCGATACGCAGCCCAGCCCGATATTCGGAGCAAACGCGTCTGTCCGTAGCTTGTTTTTGTGTCTTTCTTCTCTTGTTTTTCTTTTATCTTGGTTTTAGTTTGGCACCTAACCTGCGCGCATCGCTTTTCTCTTGCTCTCTCTTCCGAATTCTTGATTTTTTTTTGACTCTGTTTTCTGTTTTCGCTCTCACGCGTGTGCGTTCGTCTGTGACGGCTGCTGTGGGTGTGGGTGTGTGTGTGTGTCGTCATCTTGACCGGGTGTCGCCGCGCACTCTAAATGTGATTTCTTTCTTGTTTTGGCAGTTTGCTCTTTCTTCTGTTTCGTTCCCCGATTTCTTTTTGTAACTTTCTCTCCTTTGTGCTCTTTCTGTTCCTGTTTTCTCCCTCCTTTGCCGGCGGTTGTGTATTCATTTCCGCGTTTTTTGTTTCTATTGTTCCCTCGCTATCTTGATCTCTCTGTTCTTGTTTTTTCCTCTGTTCTCCTGTTTCGCTCCTGGCGCGGCTTTGCAGCTTGGCGTGCGTCCAATACCTTTCCCGCGTGTCCAGTGTGGTGCGGTTCTGTGTTTCCTTTCTCATGGTAACTGTGCACCTTGCGCCTGCGGTAGGCACGATCCGTCGCTGAGCTGTTGGCTGGCCACCTGTGTTTCTCTTCTGCTTCGTTTTCCATCTGCGCGAGGTGTGTCTTGTGTGTAATCTCGTCACGCTTATTCTCTGTTGCCGGCTGGCCGCGGAGCGCGCACTCCACCCAGTGCCCGTGTCTTTGTTTTCCTTTTTAGTTTTGTCTAAGTGTGTCTCGTGGTCTGCCTCTCTTTTTGTCGCTTTTTCTTTGTCGCGCCTCTTTGCTTCGTTGTTTGACTTTTTTTGTGCGTGCCGCAGCTGTGCCCTTTTGTTTTTCTTTGTGTTTTTCTTTTAGAAAACACAACGCCCTGGTGATGCCGACGGAAATCTCCGCGTGGCTAGTCATGCCATGCATTGGCTACATTGATCGGAAGTCACTGACCTGAACTCCGTGGTATTGGACGCCCCCTAAACTTGCGATGAGGGTATAGTGGCGAACAATGGAATAGATGTCCTGGGATTTAGTGGCGCTTCGCAGCGCACTTTCCGAGCCATGCGGACAGGGCATGGTGGTCGCGAAAGCGGGCCTTAACATGGCAACGCCTCTCCCTCATACTAGTATTTCTGGTCGCGCATAGTCGTGGTTAGGTAGTTCAGCCTGCTCAGAAATTCAATGGTGCGGCTTCCTGCTCCCGTCGTGTCACCACGACGGACGTTGCCTGGCGCACCTGGGTAAAGGTGCAGGTCGTGGCTGGCTGCTGCGGCTAAGGATCGCGGACGCCATGTCCGTCGCCCCACACAAAAGGGAGTACAACCTTGGAGGTTTCCGCGGAAGTTATAGATCGAGAATCCGGCGAAGCCCCGTGGGGGCCAAGGGGAAGCCACGGCTGCCGCTGTGGTGAAACATTCGCTGTCCGATACCCTCCTGATACCGTTTTGCGCGGCCGTTGTGGCATAGATTGCTTATGGTTGGGTCCAGTGCACTCTAGCAGTGGACATCGGATTCTTTCCGCTCCAAGTGGAGAAAAGACAAACAAAAACGGTGGTGAGGCCAAAGGTTTGTCCTGCTGTATCGTTTCCGGCTTCAACAAAGGGACACCTTCACTCTAAATTTTTTTTTGGTGTGCAGTCAATAGGCCCGCTCTACATAGCCTAGGGGCGCTCGCGCGTGACTTCAAAATCAAATGCGGTAGGACACTGGTCCGGGAGGCAGGGAGAGCTGTATGGACGCCAGGAGCGCCTATCTCTGCTGTTGCACAGTTGTGAGCTCAGAAGGGTGACATGCGCTCTTTAGCTTTTCTTTTGTGATCAAGACTTTCCCGCAGGCTCCAAAAAAAAAAAAGAACTTGTACTGGCTGTGCGTCCTTTGCGTGTCCTGCTTGGCGCGCTGCCTCTTGTTTCCGCTCCGAATGGCACTGTGGACTTTTTATGGCGGGTGCGTGTGCGTGTGAGTAACCGCCCGTCCCCAGTGCCGAGCCACAAGAAACCACTACAAAGCAAAACACACGTTACCGGTCTCGGCGTAAGTAACGCGACTGGCCGCCGTGGCGGTCGGTGTGTGCTGCCGGAACCTCGCTGTTACGCAGCTTGCGGCTGTAGTTTCGTAAATGTCTGCCGCTTAGTGCACCCGAGTGTTGCTCTCGCGTGCTTTCTGTGTGCGTGCGTGTGCCGCCTGGCCCCACCTCATCTTGTTCCGGCTTCTTCTCCACTTCGGCCCTCTTCACTCGGCCAAAACAACCTCTTGCGCTGGGCGGTGGCAACAAGCCAGTTTTTTTTTTGCAAAGCAGAGCCGGAATCTGCTGCTTTATAGACGGCTGTTCTGATCTTTTTATTAAAATAGCTGGTATGTACGTATTGGGTGGGCTGTCGGGGGAATAAAGCACTTATTTTACCTGTCCCTGATAGTGGTGCCTTTCGCAAAGCCTCCCGAAAGATCCGCAACCCGGAACCTGATGCTTTAATAAGCAGCCGACCGTGGTGCGTTTCATCGGCGCGGGCTTTTCGGCAAAAACTTTAGCCTCCGAAGAGCGGGCGGCCACATCGCTGATTTTCCACAACAAGGCATTTTCTGCTCTATTTTGCAGTGGGGGAAACAAGCCTGCTTACCAAAGACAAATCGGAAACAACTTTGCACAGGGTGCGTTTGGTGGCGCGCATCAGAAGAAAGTCAGGAGTTTCCTTTGCCGCTCACACCTTGGAGGCTTACCGGAAATCAGTCTACCTGAGATACACAGCGGCGCTTTCAGCACCAGTTTTCACAAGATATATCAAAAGGGCCGCGCGTAGCTCGCCTCCCCCGTTACCAGCGACGCGGCCCTTTCTCTAGCGAAAAGTTTGGGGTCTTGTTTTGCATCAAGATCCGCCTCAGACTTTCTTTATTGGAGTTGGAAAACACTTTGGCACATCGTGGCGCAGGCTCATGGCGTTGCTAGAGCGCGGCGCCGAAAGATCAAAGACGAAAGCTGTGCAAACGCTGGCTGGGATACTAAAACGTGAAACACGGTGCTTGACAGGCGCGGCATCTCCAAATACCAGACCGCCTAGCCCCTTCGGGTCCCTTTTGCTTTGCGTTTTCAACCCCTCCTGTCCTTAGCGCCGCCAACAGCCGCACACCCGCTGAATGCACTTCTCATCGCAAAGGGCGTCGGCTTAAAGCATTGCAGTTGCTCACCGCCACTCGCGCCGGCCATCCGCAGCACGCCGCCGCATCCAGGTGTGGCGGCAACGGCGGCGTCTGGAATAAAACCACGCAGGTGAAAAACTGTTTGAGGGTGGTAGAAAGTTTGCGTATGCACACACGAGACTAAGCAGAGAAATAAAACGCGATGTGGGCTAAAGATGGGACACGCATCCTGCAGGGGTAACCTTTCGCCGGGATCGACTTCGGCCCAAATCCGCTAAGCGCCCGTTCAGGTTGTGGAGAGCGGCAGATTGCTCACGGTGGCAAATGAAAAAGAGAACGTATTAGTTTTTTGCAACAAGAACGGCCTAGAGCCCGCCTGTGCTCTCTGCCAAAAGGTTTGTACACTTCCCTCCGCTGCTCTCACTTTCCTGACCACGCCACGGCTGTTAACTCTTGCAGAGTCTCAGACCCATTATGGTGAAAACATAACGCGTGTTAGCTAATATTCTGCAGCGGTTGCGCGCTTGCCCCGCTAGGCAGTAGAGGGGCGATTCGGCACGCCTAGCGTAGGCCCAAGCGACGGCAACCGCCGAGTTTCATACACCCCTCATACTTGTAGTCTCGACCGCCGTCTTTTTGAGAGGGGGAAAAAAATGGGCATCTGGCATGCAATTGAGAAGTGCTGGCTGTCAGTGCAGATGCTTCTGCGATATGCACCACCCGCCCTGCGCTGGCGTCCTCTCTTTCACTCTTTCGAAAGGGACCGTCTTGTACCTTTTTGCGACCAATGGTTTTACTTTTCCGCATTCCGCTGCAGATTTGCGAGCAGTAAAGTGCTGAAAAGCGAGGTGTTAATGTCTTCGTCTTGTGCTCAAATTTTGTTGCTGCTAAGGGCACCTTATCATCTAAATGAGCGGCTGACACAGCCAGCCGGACCCCAAACACTTGACGAGATGGGCAGCAGAAGTCCAAAATTGGTGAAGCACTCAAGAGAGGAAAGCCAGACGCTGTTTCGCGCTATAAGAAAAAAAGCGTGTGGAAGGACCGAGCCTGGTTAGGCCCATGCACGTGACGCTAGGAGAACATGCGGAAAGGTGGCTTGTTTTGAGGCGTTCCAGGTTCTGTTCCCCCTTAAACAGGCAGCAAATACATCTCTAGTATACTGGTGCTTTCATTTTTCCCCCCGCTCCTCCCTAATCGGCCTTCTACCAGAAATTTGTTTTTACAGACTTGAGGACTAAATTTATTTTTTACATAAGACAAGTTGACCATCTCTGTCTTTCATAAAGTTTTGTCTGCCGGTAGCATTTCCACAATATCGTTTAAAGTTAGTTTTTCTTCACCTGCAAAAAAATTCCTGCAGACTCCTGTTAAAAAAATTTTCGCTGCCGGATGGAGAAAGAGTTCGGTAGGAAGCTCACGCCGGGTTGACTCAGTGTGTGGCCGAATCTGTTAGAACCTTCCCCAAATATTACTACGCCATCATGGGGTATGGTGAACTTCCACACCGTTCTTTGCTAAGCATTTTTTATCAAGAAGCCAAGAGTTAAACACAATTACACAACTAGAACTCACAAACCCCCTTTTTTTCTTTTCTCTTTTATAGCCTTTTGCTGGGCAGGTTGTGGTGTATAAACTTTGCCGCATCTTGTTGCGACTCCGCGGCACATTGTGCTATAAGAGGAAAGCCCAATCGAGAAGAAGGAAGCAATTTAACGCGTCTGCCGCCCGCTTCGGTCTACAGGTTTGCAACAGCCGAGCCTCATCAGGTATTTGTCACATCAGATGAGGGGCAACCTTTTCCTGCTGCAAAAACAAGGCAGAGCTCTAAGCGTTCTTATTTCTGTCACTACAAAGCATCCCGCCCATTCTTCTAAGAAAACTTGGCGAGCGCCAGCTCCTTGGGCTCGCATTTCTTTGCCACAAACCCCGCACAACCCCCCGCTCGACACACAAGCAGCCAAGTAAAGGAAATGCTGCGACATGTCGCTCGAGTTGCTCGGCGTCTTCCCGGGAAAATAGGGCTCAATGTGAGTGAAATTATGCGGTGGTATGCGCGCGTCCGTGCTGGCGCTTTCTGGGATTCGCGGTGATTGGAAAGGCGGCTGTGCTGCTCCTAATATCCGTGGGAAGCTAGCGAGGAGTGGGGAGATAAGGTGTGGCAAGCCCATGCGACTCGAAGGCTTCGCAATCTTACTCGCATATGCTAGATTCGTGGCAGTGAACAGGTCCCACTTGTTGGTGGACAGCGCTGCAGCTCTTTGCTAGCAACACGTAGCGGATCCGGGGCAACGTAGCAAAAAAAGCGGGTCGAAAGGCCAAATAACAGCCCATGCGTAGGCTATGCTCAAAAGCCTTTGTGAAGGCGTTCAAGATCGGTGGTGTTGGCCCGCGGCGATCAATGGAAGGCACGGGTTGCAGGCCGCTCGCCGCGAGCCGGAGAAGCGTTGCGTTGGCAAGAGTAGCCGGCGGTGGCGTCGCATCGTTTGACGGGAATAGTGCCGCTGGCTTCCTTTGTAAAAGGGGCCGAGCTCCGAAACGGTCAAGGTCAGACTGTCTTCTGTGAGCAGATCGCCGCACTTTTGTTGTCATGGAAAGGAATCCTCATGTCACTAGTTGGTGAAGCGAGCATCAGCCGACAGTTTTCGTCGACAGGCCTGATTAGAAAGCTTTTCTCTGGCAAAGTGCTGAGGATTTGCGGTTCTGTGCGCGGAAATTTGCCTATTAAGTATGTGTCTTATGCCCAGACGAGTCCCTAACATTCCGCGATCCCATACGACGAAGTTTCAATCATCAAACGTTTTTTTTGCGCAAGACAGGTTGGCCCGTAATGAGCAAACCAGCGGGGCGGAGATCACGATTTTGTTGATCTGCGACATGTGGCTGCAGTGCTTAAAGCGAAGGGTCTTTCTTAACAACAATCTATACGTCTCTTACTGTATCTCGCCGCTTGGCTTTCTATCGTTCCGGGACCGAAAATCACTGCGGAATGCAGAGTGCTCAGGAGCTGTTTCTATGTCTTAGCGGAAGTTTTCGCTTTTTCAACCTAAAAAGCTCAACGGCCTCAAAGATGAAAGCTCGCAAAGACCACTAAAGAGAAGGAACACCACTTGTTCTCCGCCCTCTTTTTCCGTAATTTAAGCCAGCCCTACCGCTAGATTCGTGAAGAAAGAGTGGTAACGTCAGACCACAATGCTTATCTACAAGGTTAAGCGAGAGAAGAATTGTGTACTTGGTCGGTCGCTGCGCCAGCAGAGTCGGTCACAATTTTCTCCCGGAGGCGTTGCCTGCAAAAGCATCGCATTCGAGAGGAGCACGGCAGGTAGCACCATTTAATCAAAAAAAAAATAATTTGACAGCCAGTAACGTTTCACGGATCGTTTTAAGGAGACGACCTTCTTTTTTCTTCCTTTCGAACTCTCTATATCCTCCTGTTCGCAAAGTCAAGAGTTCAATAGCCGCTTTTTTAGTGTATCTATAAATAAGCGGAAAGCGACTTGCTTAATCCAAGGAAAGTCCTCATCTTTCTCCATAATGGTCTTTGCAGATTCAGTTGATGGGAAAACAAAATGCCACCTACTGGACATAAAGGTCTCCTCAAAACTTTCTCGTTAAGTTTGAAGCTAGCTCAATCTCAAGGTTCTCTTCACGCATTGTTTTTCTTTTGGCTATTCACGCATCTATTGCCTTTTTTTCTTCCTCTCCCGTCACCAGGCTTCGCATCCGGGGAAAATCACTTTCCTCAAGGATCTGATAGCCAGCCTCTTCTTATTTGGCTCCCTCGTATAAGGTGAGGCCTAGTTTGCTTTGGAAAAAGTTTTGGGTTCGCTGTGTCGGCCTCTAAGATAGAGCCAGGAAAACTTCATCGTTGCCTTCAGGCCCTTTTTTGGTTATCGCTTGGCCAATTCCCAGAGGGTTCCAGCAATCATTCTCTTCCCCTTCTTCTAATTTTGAGGCACTTTTGGCTAATACATTTTGAAATAGGGCTGTTATATGAAGCCTATCTTTGCTCTCGTTAGCTTATACCTTTGGGAAAAAGCATTTTGGGTGTGGTCAAGCATACTTTGAGACCCCTCCCCTTGCCAAATAGGGTTCCCATTGCTTTGGGAAATCTAGTGCGATGCAAGCCCGGATCCACGCACCAAACCAATCCTGCCTGCATTATTTTTCTGGCCCGGCAAGGCACCTTAGAGCACGATCGGGTATTTTTGCGGATACTGTGAAGCAACCCAAGACAGATAGGAGAAAGACGCAGTCAAAAGCGCAACGGCAGCAAAGAGAGAGAGCACGCGTGTGGGTCTTAAGTGGTGTGGATCGGGAGAAACAAGAGACGGGAGACGGCAGGGGAGAGGGGTAGGATGAAAAGTAGAGAAGCAGCGTGTTGACCTCGCAACTCGTGCGGGGGTTTGTGGAAATGCGCATGTGTGCGAGAGGGAGGGGAGAGGAGAGGAGAGGAGGGCACCGCACGCAAAGCTCGTCGACGCTGCCCGCACTCCCCCTTGCGCAGCCATACGTGTTGGCTGTGGTCTCTTCTGCTCTCCGTCTCTGGCACCACAAGTGCCTGCACATATATATTGTTTGTTTTGGTTGGTGAAACGGATACAAAAGAACGTACTTTGTTTTGAGGTCTTGCGACGCGTGAGAATAATTTGAAAGAGAAGAAAAAAAAACTCGTGTTAAGGCGACACCGGCAAGCGTACGCCATGATCGTGGTGCGACAAGTGTCAGCCGTTCATGCCGCACGGCGGCGTACAAGCTTCCGGCAGCACAAATGACACAGGAAAGAAGCGAATAAAAGAAAGGCCGCCGCAGGACTGGGCTGCGCACCATCTTTTGTTCTGTTTTATTTTCTTTTCTCGAACACACACGGGGAGAGCGCAGGAACAACAGAGGTGAATAGGAAGGAAAAGGAAGAAAACTGCCTGGAAGAAGGTTGACGAGCGATACGATGAGGGAAGCAAAGCGGCGCGCACGACAGGCATGTTGGTGCAGAGCGCGTAGCATTTTTGAATTTTGGTTTTCTTGGCACGAGTGAGTGTGCTGCCTTTCTTTCTTTATCGATGCAGGTAATGCCTACTCAGCGGGCGGCGCAGAGCGCTTAGCGACGGTGCTGCCGGCGATCCGACCGAAGACGACGCACTCCAGCAGCGAGTTGCCACCGAGGCGGTTGCCCCCGTGAACGCCGCCGGTCACCTCGCCAGCGCCGTAGAGACCAGAGATAGGCACGAGGTGCTCGTCGAGGATCTCCGCCGAGGGTGAGATGAGGCAGCCGCCCATCGTGTAGTGGATCGAGGGCGTGACAAGGGCAACGTAGTAAGGTCCCTGCGGGCCGAGGACCTTTGGAAAGACCTTCTTGCCGGTCAGCGGGCACGGATGCTGGCCGTCGGCAGACAGCTTTTCGTAGTCGCTCAGCGTCTTCGTCAGCGTGTCGACAGGGCAGCCGATCAGCTCCGCCAGCGCCGCCACGTCGGGAGCCTCGACAAAGAGGCCCCATCTTCTTCCAGTAGAAGTTCAACGAAGCTCTGCCGAAGGCATCGGCTGCTGCATCGTTCAGCACACAGTACGCGAAACGCGCGATTCTCCGAGTTGGGGGTACACGTTGTCCTGCGCAATGATCGCCTGCGACACGACGGAGCGCCAGGTCCAGCTCGTTGACGAAGCGCTCACCGTCCTTGTTGAGCAGGATACCGCCGGAGCCGCGAAGGGCCTCGGGGCCGAGGAACACCGTTTTGGCATTGGGATCCTTCGGGTTGAGTAGGCCGGTGGGGTGTAGCTGCACCTTGTCCATGTCCACCAGCGCCACGCCCAGCTCCCGCGCCACCTTCACACCGTCGCCGGTGGCCCAGACGCCGTTTGTGGTCGGGAAGGACGCCAGCTGCGGGGCGTACTGCTGCAGGAGCGACGACGTCGTGTGATCATTCGAGAAGCCACCGGTGGCCAGGATGACGGCGTCAGCCAGCAACTCGTGCGTCTCCTCCTCACCGTTCTCGTTCTTTTTCGCGTAGGCAAATCCCGCGCACCACCGGCGCAGCACCGCTGTGCTCGCGCAGAAGGGAGGTCAGACGCGCGTTGGTTTCGATGCGGACCTTGTCGGACAAGTTCGTGCGGATGTGGGTCTCGAGCGTCTTCACAATCGTGAAGCCAATCGGCATTGGCGTGCCGTCCGGCTTGTCGGGTGCGCGGTGGCAGCGCTTGCGGCTCGCACCGCCGAGCTGCGAGAGCACCGTCAGCGGAATGCCGAAGGACGAGAGCCACTCTACCGCCTCGGCGCTGCGCGCGGACAGGGTCTTCACCAACGCCGGCTGGCAGTGGCCACCCTTGCCCAGACACGAAGGTGTCGTTCTCAAACAGCTCGGCGCTGTCTTCGATCCCGGCGGCCTTCTGCACCTGCGTGCCCCAGCCGTTGATGCCGGACGTCGCCTTGGCGCTGTTGCCGCCCAGGCGGAGCTCCTTCTCGATGATGACGACTTCGCGCGCGCCGTCACGAGCCGCCTGGATGGCGGCAGACTGGCCAGCAAGGCCGCTGCCAACGATGATCACGCGACCGAGGCCGGAGGCTGCATGTGACATGGTTGGTGGTGTTGGTGATTTTGTGGAAAGGGTTGTGTGCTCTGAGGGGGGAGGCGGAGGGGAAGCAGAGGGGGGTGAAGAGTTGCCGGCGTGCGACGTCTGCGGCTGCTTCCACCACCCGGCGTTGCGCGTCTGTTGTTGCACGAACCACAGTCCAAAGAAGAGCGCGAGGAGCACGACGCTCACCTTGAAAAAGAAGCGAGTCGACGACGCAGCACTGCGCTTGCGGCCGCCGACGGCAGCACCGCCAGTGGCAGCCGGCCTTTCAGAATGACCGGAGTTACGCCGACGCACCGTGTCACCAGACGGGTTCATTTTGTTTAATATTCTCCGAGTTCTGACAAAAAATGAGCTACGTCGCTGTCAACGAACCGACTAGTGATCGTCCAAATGCAGAAGGCCCAGCTTGAAACAAGTAGGCACACGTACACACTGCAACACACAGTCACGCGCAACAGCAACAGAGACTGAAAAAAAAAAGAGAAAGAAAAGACACTAGAGGGGAATTCCGTTGGACGTGCGTGCGCAACTAGAGAAAGTAGAAGACGATGCACGTCAATGACACCGTCGATACAGTCGCAAGAAGGGGAATGTGCACTGAGTTTGATCAAGAGGGGCAGCGAGAGGTGGAGCAGAGAGTGACGATGAGTGGAAGCCGAAAAGCGGCACGCATGCACTGCATTTCGGAAGTCGAAAGCGCTCCGGTGAGACTGACGAGACTCTTCTGCGTATGCACTTGAAAGAAGAGAGAAAGAGAGGTGCTCCTTTCACTTCAGCACACACTTGATGCTCAATAGTAGCCCGAAAAAAAGAGGCTTCAGATCTGCCGCGGTGCAGTCGATGAGAAGACTGGGAGGGAAGGAGAAATCGCGCTGAACGCCGCGACAGGCTTCAGCCGCAATGCCGGCTATAGGGTGTCGCAGGACACCATAATCGCAGGTGGCCAGGCTACACTCGTTACGTAGCCGCCTCTGCTTGGCTCTGGCCCGTTCTTCTTCCGTTTTCTTTTGTCGCTTGTAACGCTCTTTGGAAAACATGTTCACTGAAGTACCTTCTCACAAAGACAAGATTTATCCGATCCACGCGCGCACAGAACACACGCACGTGTACACGCCCACGGAAAGCTACCGCGCACTACACCGCGTAGCAAAAAAAAAAAGGAGATATGCAGCGATGCTGTTCTGACCTTTCTCGACTCCGTTTAACGGACACACGCGACTGTCTATTTTCTTCGAGGCGCTAAAAAAAATTGTCAATCGTGTCGACTTCCTCCCGTTTTGCCGCATAAGGACTAAGTGTGGC
>AODS02000351.1:0-29442 GCA_000331325.2 Crithidia fasciculata | reverse complement strand
TTTTTTTCTTTTCTTTGGATCTGTCTCCAAGCATCTCTCCTTCTTTTTCTCTTTTTTTTTCTTCTTTCCCCGCTCGCGCTTCGCCCCCCACGATCAAGATGGAGATGCTGTCGAAGCTGCTGCCCTATATGGACAAGCATCTTGCCCTAGGTCTGCTCAACCACTACGCCCAGAGCGGCGAGGACGTCGGCGATGCCATGATGCAGCTTATCCAGAAGACGGGTCTCAACCCCGATGGCACCATCAAGACCGAGACGGAGGAGCTCATCCGCACCACCACCGCCACCGCCCAGCCGGCGCTCGCCGCGTTCTTTGTCAGCGCTGTTGATGACAACTACACCTACCAGTTCACCCTCACCGAGAGCGAGATCACGGAGCGGCGCTCGCGGGGTGAGCTGTCGCACGAGCACCTCGTCGAGAAGTGGGGCATCACGCACAGCGTCATGACCGCCGTCTTCCAGCTCGCCTACCTCTACTACGACACCGGCGCCTACGGCGACGCCTCGGAGCTGCTGGCGCTCTGCCACAGCGTGAGCGGCTACGACTCCCTCCCCTCCGACACGATCCTCTGGGGCAAGCTGATGAGCGACATCGGCGCGGTCAACTGGCAGTCCGCCATGCGCATCGCGGAGGAGATTCGCCGCATGCACAGCACGAGCGAGGAGGACGTCTTTGGCGGCCCGAACACGACGACGGTGCGGGCACGTGTGTGGCTGCTCCACTGGGTCCTCTTCCCCTTCTTCAAGGGCGGTATGCAGTACTCCCTGCAGCTGCTCTACTTCATCTTCGACCGCCGCGACCGCGACCTGCCCTACCGCAAGGTGGTTGAGACGGTCTGCCCGCACTACCTGCGCTACATCTGCGCCGCTGTGCTGCTGCACCGCTCCCGCGGTGGCAACTTTATTAGCGCTGCCGAGCTGGCCGAGAGCATCTACGAGTACTCGGACCCGCTGACGCAGCTGGTCAGCCTCATCCAGAAGGCTTCCTTCGAGGACGCCATTGCGCTGCTGCCGGAGGTGCGCAGCACCATCAAGTCCGACTACTTCCTCGCCGACTACGAGGAGGACCTCATCGAGAACGCGAAGCGGCTCATCTTCAACAAGTACATGTCCCTCCACTCCGTCGTCTCCATCCCCTACGTGGCCGAGCAGCTCGACATGTCCAACTCCGACGCCGAGGTCTGGCTCGTCAACCTCATCAGCGAGTCCTCGAAGCTGCGCGCCAAGATCGACTCCGTCAACCAGCAGCTCAACGTCGAGCCGCAGACCCGCTCGCTGGAGTCCATCATCTACGAACGCCCCGAGATCGCGCTGCGTTAAGGCGACGGTGACAAAGTTCAGCTTGGCACGTCCGCAGATGGCTGCTGCTGTTGCGGGCAGTGTCGCTGAGTGCTTCGCGCCGCTCACTTCTACCAGCCGACGCGCCACGAGAAGAAGGGAGCCGGCCATCTCGCTCTCCCTCCTCTTCTCTCGCTGCCCTTCCTGCCCTTTTCTTCTCTGTTAGGGGGGATGGTGGAGTTGCAGTGTTGAGGGTGGTGGAGTTGACGTTGTCGTCGTCCCTCGCCGTCTTCGCACTCTACTTTGCTGGTTCTTCCTTTGATTTACTGAACGAGGCGGATGCTCGTGTGGCTGCCGGTTGGTGAGAACATTTTTTCTCAAATTTCTCCTGCGTGGCGGAACGTATGGTGTGTGTGTAGGTGTGAGCGTGGTGGCGTATTGCGGTATTGAAAAAAAAAAAGGGATGTGAGTTGACGAGTGAATGAAGGAAGGAAAAAAATTGGAAAAAATAAGATTAAAGCGAAGACGGCGTATGGGTGAAATGTGTCCGTTCTGCGGCCAACAAGCCGCCCATGAGATGCAGGGGTGGCGGGAGGAAAGGGAATAGAGAAGGAGTGCTGCGCTTCTTTTTGTTTTTGTTTCGATTGTTTGTCGCAGCAGCTCTTCTGTCTCATGCACTCCCACCTCGCTCGACTGCGCGCACGCACGGCAGCTCAGGTGATTTTTTTGTTTTGATACCCGTGCGAACACGTGCCGTACGTGCTCCCACACGTGTGTGTGTATGTGTGCGGAGGGAAGGCACGCGAATATTGTTGTTGTTTTCTTTGGTTATTTGTTTTTCTTCTAAACCGATCTATTATTAAAGTCAAGATGAACACTAAGCAATTCCAGTGCCAAAAAACGAAATAGAGAAAGAAGAGGGAAGACCGTAGCATGTGAAAGGCAAAGAGGAAAGGAGAGGGGCGATTAAACAACAAGAAATACGAATTGACGAGTCCTGTTCTTCGTGCAGGGAACGGCATCTTTCAAAATGGTTGATGTCCCTCTTTCCCTCTTATTTCCTTATGATGCTACTTTGGTCACTTCAGAGGAGCGCACGCTGCCGCCTCCTTTGCCTCGTGGGAAGCACTTCTCGTTTGCGGAAGGAAAGGAGGGGGTGCGATGCACGCGCATCCGCCGGTGATTCAACGGCGCTGTTGTATGGTGTGTGTTTGTGTCTCCGGCGCCGATGCTTGGTGGATGCGTCAAATTTGCCTTCACCTGCGCTCCGTGCGCGTGTGTTGTGTTGATCTTCTGTGATCGCTTTTGCGCCACACCTCAGCTATTCATCAACTCCTTCTTGTTTTCTCCATTTCTGCATTTGTGTGACCTAAACTTGGCGCATATGCTAGCGTCAGCTTCGAGCGGGAGCAAGCTAGAGACAGTTGTAGCAAGGAAAAGCCCCTTTTTTTGTTTTCTTTAGCGACACGGAACCTCCACAATCGCAGCCGTGCTCTTCATTAAATTTTCTCTCTCTTCTTCATATTCCATTGCATCGAAACGAGCGACCTACCGCTGCGCAGGTTCGGCTTCAGCACAATTACGGCGTATCTCCAACTTGTTGTTCCGCCCTCCTCGCTTGTTCATTGAGCGAAGCGCCGCAATTGGCGCGGCTTTACTTTTCAACCACCGAAGCATCTACGGTGCGCAGCGGAGACGACGAAGTGCGGCGAGGTTGAGGAGTACGAGAGTGACAAGCGACTGTCTTCACTTTGTTGCGTTGCGAATCTCCGCTTTCTATCATCTTTTCTTTCTTTTCTCTTCGTTATATTTTTTCTCAGTGTCGTCTCTCTTCCTCTCGGCTCCGAATTCCCTGCCCTCCTCTCTGTTGTTGCGTATCGGCAGCGGCTTCTTTATGGTGTGTTGCTGTGGGTATCCTCCCCTTTTTTGCGTTCTTCATCTCATTTTTTTGTACCTGTATCTGTGTCTTTCTTTACTGACGCCTCCTTGAAAAATAAAATCGCTGTCGGGTGTTTTCTACCCAGCAGCTCTCTCGTTCACCGACATATCTTCCTTTTTTTTTTGAAGCTATTAGCAGTGCACGTTGCAGGTCTGCTTGCTGCTGCATTCGATCAGGAGGGCAGCATCGTTTCTTGCTGCGAATCAGCTCACGAACACGCTTTAATCGGCGCAAAACGACGCACACGCATAGTGTGTGCTAGCAGTGTACGTTCGTGTGTGTGTGTGTCTGTGTCTGTGCAACAGCTGGTGCAGGTGCAACACTGCTTCGAATTACACGTAGGAAGAGAATGGTGATTGAAAAGCGTCGCGCTTACTCCTCGACGCCCCGAGGACCATCCGGTGCGGCACCACTTCGACACGCGCACGAGCAGCGGCACTCCGCTCTCATGCTTTCCTATCGCGCACGGCAGAACGAGCTTGTCGATGCACCTCTCGCCGTTTCTTCCTCTCCCCTCCACGAGGTAGCCATCAGCAGCAGCAGCAGCAGCAGCAGCGGCAGCAGGAGCGATGATGACACCAATAGGAGGGGAACAAGGACTGCAGACTCTCTATCTCTCCACGGCCCTCATCGTGGCACTACTCGTAGCCCATCCGAGCCGGCGCAGCCGCATCCACCCCGCACGAGCAGCGCTGAACAGAGCAGAAGAGGGCACGGTCGGAGCGGCGGCATAGCCACCAACGCCACCCGCGGGACCGAGGCCATCGCGTTTCAGTACTACACCCGTCAGCAGCAGCGACGGCAGCAGCGGGCACAGGATACACCATCGAGTAAATCCAACACTCCCGTGCGACCACCGCGTCCCTCTGCTCAGGGTGGTGTCTCTGCGCCAACCACGCCGGCCGCGCGACGGCACGCAAGTCGGGCGAGTCGTGCGACGCCACCGCAGCGCGTCGCCGCCAGCTTCGGCAGCCGCGCGTCGCCGTCCCGATCTGCCACGCCGGAGCCCTTTACGTCCCCCACGCGTCGCGCCACCAGCGGCGGCGGTCCCAAGATCAGCGCCGCCAAGCAATGCCGACGGCAGACGGCGCCAACCACCGTCTCCAGCGCGAATCCGTGCGTCGTCGTGGCGGCGGAGGACGAGGCCGCTGCCTCCGCCTACCGCAGCTACGAGTCGCACCGGCTGCTCCACTATTACGGCGGTCTCTACCCAGCAGCGGCACGTAGCCGACGGACAGCATCTGCCAGCCCTGCATCACCTGCTGCCTCACCGTCACCACCGCCGCAGGCGCAAGAGGACGTCCGCGACGGGCCGCACTGCGTTTGCTGGAGGACTTGAAGGCGCTGCTGGCGTGGGTGCTGCGTGCGGACGGCGCAGCAGAGGCACCACCCAAAAAGGCGTGAGAGACACGTCGATGGGCGGGCAGCGTTGCAGCGCTTCCGGCGGTAGGTCAGCAACGCACCCGGGCGTGCCGCAACGAAGGCCGCTCTACAGCTCCGCAATGCGCGCAGGCGATTCGGCAGCCGCGCGGCACTTCCGCCAGCGCCGTCGCCCCTCGTCAGATGCGCAGCCGAGTCGTGCAGAGCCGCAAAGACGGCCCTGCAGCCGCGCACAGTCGTGAGACAAGCACACCACCTTCCGCGCCGCACCCCGTGCCGGCCTTCATGACAACGATAAAACCTCCGCACCGCCACGGGCTCGGCAGCGGCCCGCTCCCGCCCTCCCTCCCTTCCTCTGCACGCAGTGACATTGCGGCGGAGGAGGCCGATGGTGACAGTCACGCCACGGAGGGCAGGCGGCGCCGGCAAAGCAACTCCACTGCGGCGCCAGCTTCACCTCCACCCGAACCTCTTAGCAGCTCTATCGCCTCCCCCACGCACGCCTCCTCACGAGAGGTGCCCGTGCGCCGCGTGCTGCCCCTTTCCGGCGACTTCGATAGCGTTTTCCAGCACGTGGGGACTGCAGGGCTTGCACCTGAGCTGTCGCCGGGTGCGGCGGCTGCGCGGCGGGTGTACTGGGAGCAGCAGCAGCAACGCCTTCTTCAGCAGCAGCAGCAGCAGCAGCAGCAGCAGCGCAGCGACGACGGCCAGCAAAACCAATTTCCCAACTTTAATGCACTGACAGACGGGACCACCGTCGCTGCGCCACGGTACCCAGAGAGCGTGTCCACCGACACTGCGCGCCACAACGCTTTCCCGCAGCGGCACGAGTTCGAAAGCATTTCTCTTGACGACTCAGTTTTGCGCAGTGACGCTCACTCCTTTCCGAGTGTCCCGTTAGGGCCAGATGAGAGTCCAGTGCGGCCGTCGGCCTAGAGGCGTTGCACGAACAAAGGTGAGACACGGCTGGCTTGCGGTACCGCCAAAGTAGCCGCGGAACAGCTTTAAGTGACTTGGACGCACAACTCGTGAGCGCCTGCGTCAAGCACCCAGCCCCCTTTGACACTGCAGCGGCCGTGTCTTCTGCAATGCGGGCTGCTCGCCCTGTGTGGTGCATCTAACCCTCGTCTGCTTTTTTTTTTCGGGGCAGCAGCAGCGTCGTAGCCTGCCGCACACTATCGTGAGAGCTGTCTATTTTTCTTTTTTACTTTCGTGTTTCTGTACAGCTGCACTACAGGTTTCTTCTAACACGCCAGCCGCTGCCCGCACGCAGCCGTGAGGCATAAACAAGAATTGCCTTTGCACAACAGTCCTTCCACGTGACATACAATTGCCGCTTTCTTCCGGCTACAACATCATCGAGAGAACACACAAGACAAAGTGTGTTGCACCGATCAATGGCCCAACAGCGCTTCTCGTCGCCACTCAAGTCCGTCGCATCCTCAGCCCCCGCTTTATCAACAGGGGCATCAATACCAACAGCGGCCAACCAAACGACAACAAAATGCAGAAGAAAAATTCACCATCATTAACAACAACGAGTCATGGACCAGCAGAGAACACATACGCACTCAAGAAAAGCAGTGTCAAACTGCACTCGGCATCCCTCAACTAATGTGTGGTACGTAACAATACCGCGTCTTCAACCTTCGCTCCTAACGTTAAGGGGTTTGAAATTTGGTAGCGCAGAAAATAGCGTGCTTCGCCACCCTTTCCCACGACAACCTCCTGTACTGCTGCAACGTGCCCCGTCGGTGTCCCTCCCCCGTCCTCCACTCCCTCTTCCTCCCCTGTCCATCGCTCTCTTTCCCTCTCTCTCTCCTCCTCTCTCTCTCCCTCCCTGTCTTCCTCTCTCTGTGCGTCCGTGGTGCGCTTGCCGACAGCCGACATAAGTCAAGAGAGAAGAATTTCACCCCAACTGACTCATCTACACACTCCACCACAGCACAGTCCAAACACCCCAACACATACACACCCACGCTGACTGACAGGATGCAGGTTGCTCCGTGGCGGCTGATTGCCCTTGTGTTCGTGGCTGCGCTGCTGATTGCCGGCGGCGGTGGAGGCGAGCCGCGCGCTGACGGGCGGAGCAGGCGACGCTGAACTTCCGAGGGGAGTTCGTGAGCGAGTACAAGAGCGTGCTGCGGCCCGCTGTGGACGGGGTCGGACTACTGCTCATGGAGCGGTGTGTCGTGCGCTGCGAACGGCGAGGTCTCTGTTGACCTGAGCGGCCGCGGCTTGGGTTGGCGAGATGCCGGAGGTGGACAAGCGACGACGGCAAGCTGTCGCTTGTGGTGTCGATCGGACCTGTCCAACAACCCGGGCATCCCACGACGAACTTCGAGAGCGACTGGAAGAAGCTGGCGAACCTGCGCCGGATGAACCTGAGCTACACGTCGCTGCGCGGCGACATCCCCGGACGACTGGCGCCCGCCTGTCAAAGCTGGAGGAGGTGTACATCCACCACACCGCGGCGTGCCAGAGCCTGCCGCAGTGGAAGCAGATGGCGAGCCTGCGCGTTGTGGACCTGTCGTACAACAACTTCCAGGGGTCGCTGGTGAAGGAGTGGTCGCAGCTGCCGGCGCTGCAGTCGGCGAACCTTGCCGGCAACGCGTTCTGCGGGTGCGTGCCGTCGTCGTGGAGCGGGAACGCCGTGCTGAGGAACGCCGTGGCGGGCCTTGCGGTGTCGGACGCGTCGACGTGCTACGCGGACCGCTGCGCCAACCGCAAGACGTGCCCGAACGCTCCCAACTCTGCGGGCTCGGAACGGTGCCCAGCCGCCCGTCGCTCCGCCGCCGGTCGCCCCCGACGACCTGCGGCCCCGACGGCTGCGCCTCCCGTTGCTGCGCCGGACCACGAGGTCGCCTCGACGCTGCAGTTCCTGGCCGGCCTGGCTGCTGCCTTCCCGTCGCAGCTGAGCGGGTGGACGGGGTCGGACTACTGCACGTGGAGCGGCGTGTCGTGCGCTGCGAACGGGGAGGTGTCTGTGGACCTGAGCGGCCGCGGTCTGTCGGGCAGCCTGTCCGCGCTGCGCAACGTCGACGGCTCTGCGGTGCGCGTTGTGTCGCTTGACCTGTCGAGCAACAGCGGCCTTGCGGGGACGTTTGTGGACAGCTGGGCCAGCCTGTCGCGCCTGCGCTCTCTGGACATGAGCAAGACGTCGGTGCACGGCTACGTGCCGAGCGCGGTGGAACGGGATGTCGAGCCTGGAGTCGATCAACCTGAGCGAGACGGAGGCGTGCGGTGGTCTGCCGAACTGGGGCAGCGATATGGTGTCGCTGCGCACGGTGGACCTGTCGAAGACCAAGATGCGCGGCGTGCTTGCGTCGTCGTGGGCGTCGCTGCCGGCTCTGCAGTCCGCGGACCTGAGCGGCAACACGTTCTGCGGCTGCATGCCGACTGCGTGGCGGAACAAGGCTGTGCTGCAGGCGGCTGCTGCGGGCGCGAACGCCGGCGTGACGGCTGCGACGTGCGGGTATTCGAACCGCTGCACCGGGGTGAACTACATGTGCTGGTAAGTGCATGGTGCTTGCCTGGGATGCGGAGCGGCGCGGCGGGGGCGTGTGCTGCTGGGTCCAGGCGGAGGTATATCCGCGTGGCCGCGCACGTCGCCGCTGCCGCTGCCGCTGCCGCTGCTGCTGCGGCGCCGCCCACTCGCGGGCAGCCTCCGGGCTTGCCGCGTGTGAGTGTCTCCTCGCTCCTCCCTTCCTTTTTTTTTGCTCTCCATATTTTTTCTCTTTTTCTATTTTCGCTCTTTTGTTTTGTGCATTTTTGCCCACGCTCACTCTTTTTCTACATTGTGTCTTGCGACGTGGCGCGGGTGGCTGGCTGCCTTGCCGCAGCCGCTGGGCCACCCGCCCGTGCTCCCCCCTTCCCCTCCCCTTTCCGAACTCGCAGGCGATGGGCCGCGTGCGTGCGCGGATGCGTGTGGTTGCACGCGTTCGACGCCTGCTGCGCCTGCCGCACTGCTCGCTGTAGAAGCGTGCAGCCGGCGCGGCATGTTCTCGCCGCCCGTCCCTGACGAGATAAACTGCTGCCTGTGCCCCCGTACGCAGCAGTGCGCCTCTTGATTCACTTTTCTGCATGCGCCACGGTGCCCACAGGCGTGCCTCCTGTCGCTTCCGGTAGAGCAGGAGGCACGCCGGCGTGGGTGCCGCGCGGCCTACGACCACGGCGAACAAAAAACGAAAACAAGCGAAACAGCGGAGATACGTACACGAAGACGAGACGAAGAGCTCGCGCGCTGAAGGCGGGCACTGCTGCCTGCCAAGGAGCGACGCGGCCGGCGCTGAGGCGGACAGCGAGTCTGTTTGCTAGAGCTGCGGAGTGCCGTGCCGACTGCGGCGCGCGTGTGTGTGCCGCCGGTGTCCCTCCCCCTCCTTCCCCCACTCCCTCTTCCTCCCCTGTCCATCGCTCTCTTTCCCTCTCTCCTCTCTCCTCTCTCTCTCTCTCCCTGTCTTCCCTCTCTGTGCGTCCGTGGTGCGCTGCCGACAGCCGACATAAGTCAAGAGAAAAGAATTTCACCCAACTGACTCATCTACACACTCACCACACACATCCAAACACCCAACACATACACACCCGCGCTGACTGACAGGATGCAGGTTGCTCCGTGGCGGCTGATTGCCCTTGTGTTCGTGGCTGCGCTGCTGATTGCCGGCGGCGTGGAGGCTAGCCGCGCGCTGACGGCGGAGCAGGCGACGCTGAACTTCCTGAGGGAGTTCGTGAGCGAGTACAAGAGCGTGCTGCGGCCGCTGTGGACGGGGTCGGACTACTGCTCATGGAGCGGTGTGTCGTGCGCTGCGAACGGCGAGGTCTCTGTTGACCTGAGCGGCCGCGGCCTGGTTGGCGAGATGCCGGAGGTGGACAGCGACGACGGCAAGCTGTCGCTTGTGGTGTCGATCGACCTGTCCAACAACCCGGGCATCCACGACGACTTCGAGAGCGACTGGAAGAAGCTGGCGAACCTGCGCCGGATGAACCTGAGCTACACGTCGCTGCGCGGCGACATCCCGGACGACTGGCGCCGCCTGTCGAAGCTGGAGGAGGTGTACATCCACCACACCGCGGCGTGCCAGAGCCTGCCGCAGTGGAAGCAGATGGCGAGCCTGCGCGTTGTGGACCTGTCGTACAACAACTTCCAGGGGTCGCTGGTGAAGGAGTGGTCGCAGCTGCCGGCGCTGCAGTCGGCGAACCTTGCCGGCAACGCGTTCTGCGGGTGCGTGCCGTCGTCGTGGAGCGGGAACGCCGTGCTGAGGAACGCCGTGGCGGGCCTTGCGGTGTCGGACGCGTCGACGTGCTACGCGGACCGCTGCGCCAACCGCAAGACGTGCCCGAACGCTCCCAACTCTGCGGGCTCGAACGGTGCCCAGCCGCCCGTCGCTCCGCCGCCGGTCGCCCCGACGACTGCGGCCCCGACGGCTGCGCCTCCCGTTGCTGCGCCGGACCACGAGGTCGCCTCGACGCTGCAGTTCCTGGCCGGCCTGGCTGCTGCCTTCCCGTCGCAGCTGAGCGGGTGGACGGGGTCGGACTACTGCACGTGGAGCGGCGTGTCGTGCGCTGCGAACGGGGAGGTGTCTGTGGACCTGAGCGGCCGCGGTCTGTCGGGCAGCCTGTCCGCGCTGGCGCAACGTCGACGGCTCTGCGGTGCGCGTTGTGTCGCTTGACCTGTCGAGCAACAGCGGCCTTGCGGGGACGTTTGTGGACAGCTGGGCCAGCCTGTCGCGCCTGCGCTCTCTGGACATGAGCAAGACGTCGGTGCACGGCTACGTGCCGAGCGCGTGGAACGGGATGTCGAGCCTGGAGTCGATCAACCTGAGCGAGACGGAGGCGTGCGGTGGTCTGCCGAACTGGGGCAGCGATATGGTGTCGCTGCGCACGGTGGACCTGTCGAAGACCAAGATGCGCGGCGTGCTTGCGTCGTCGTGGGCGTCGCTGCCGGCTCTGCAGTCCGCGGACCTGAGCGGCAACACGTTCTGCGGCTGCATGCCGACTGCGTGGCGGAACAAGGCTGTGCTGCAGGCGGCTGCTGCGGGCGCGAACGCCGGCGTGACGGCTGCGACGTGCGGGTATTCGAACCGCTGCACCGGGGTGAACTACATGTGCTGGTAAGTGCATGGTGCTTGCCTGGGATGCGGAGCGGCGCGGCGGGGGCGTGTGCTGCTGGGTCCAGGCGGAGGTATATCCGCGTGGCCGCGCACGTCGCCGCTGCCGCTGCCGCTGCCGCTGCTGCTGCGGCGCCGCCCACTCGCGGGCAGCCTCCGGGCTTGCCGCGTGTGAGTGTCTCCTCGCTCCTCCCTTCCTTTTTTTTGCTCTCCATACTTTTTCTCTTTTTCTAGTTTCACTCTTTTGTTTTGCGCAATTTTGCCCACGCTCACTCTTTTTCTACATTGTGTCTTGCGACGTGGCGCGGGTGGCTGGCTGCCTTGCCGCAGCCGCTGGGCCACCCGCCCGTGCTCCCCCCTTCCCCTCCCCTTTCCGAACTCGCAGGCGATGGGCCGCGTGCGTGCGCGGATGCGTGTGGTTGCACGCGTTCGACGCCTGCTGCGCCTGCCGCACTGCTCGCTGTAGAAGCGTGCAGCCGGCGCGGCATGTTCTCGCCGCCCGTCCCTGACGAGATAAACTGCTGCCTGTGCCCCCGTACGCAGCAGTGCGCCTCTTGATTCACTTTTCTGCATGCGCCACGGTGCCCACAGGCGTGCCTCCTGTCGCTTCTGGTAGAGCAGGAGGCACGCCGGCGTGGGTGCCGCGCGGCCTACGACCACGGCGAACAAAAAAACGAAAACAAGCGAAACAGCGGAGATACGTACACGAAGACGAGACGAAGAGCTCGCGCGCTGAAGGCGGGCACTGCTGCCTGCCAAGGAGCGACGCGGCCGGCGCTGAGGCGGACAGCGAGTCTGTTTGCTCGAGCTGCGGAGTGCCGTGCCGACTGCGGCGCGCGTGTGTGTGCCGCCGGTGTCCCTCCCCCGTCTTCCCACTCCCTCTTCCTCCCCTGTCCATCGCTCTCTTTCCCTCTCTCCTCTCTCCTCTCTCTCTCTCTCCCTGTCTTCCCTTCTCTGTGCGTCCGTGGTGCGCTGCCGACAGCCGACATAAGTCAAGAGAAAAGAATTTCACCCAACTGACTCATCTACACACTCACCACACACATCCAAACACCCAACACATACACACCCGCGCTGACTGACAGGATGCAGGTTGCTCCGTGGCGGCTGATTGCCCTTGTGTTCGTGGCTGCGCTGCTGATTGCCGGCGGCGTGGAGGCTAGCCGCGCGCTGACGGCGGAGCAGGCGACGCTGAACTTCCTGAGGGAGTTCGTGAGCGAGTACAAGAGCGTGCTGCGGCCGCTGTGGACGGGGTCGGACTACTGCTCATGGAGCGGTGTGTCGTGCGCTGCGAACGGCGAGGTCTCTGTTGACCTGAGCGGCCGCGGCCTGGTTGGCGAGATGCCGGAGGTGGACAGCGACGACGGCAAGCTGTCGCTTGTGGTGTCGATCGACCTGTCCAACAACCCGGGCATCCACGACGACTTCGAGAGCGACTGGAAGAAGCTGGCGAACCTGCGCCGGATGAACCTGAGCTACACGTCGCTGCGCGGCGACATCCCGGACGACTGGCGCCGCCTGTCGAAGCTGGAGGAGGTGTACATCCACCACACCGCGGCGTGCCAGAGCCTGCCGCAGTGGAAGCAGATGGCGAGCCTGCGCGTTGTGGACCTGTCGTACAACAACTTCCAGGGGTCGCTGGTGAAGGAGTGGTCGCAGCTGCCGGCGCTGCAGTCGGCGAACCTTGCCGGCAACGCGTTCTGCGGGTGCGTGCCGTCGTCGTGGAGCGGGAACGCCGTGCTGAGGAACGCCGTGGCGGGCCTTGCGGTGTCGGACGCGTCGACGTGCTACGCGGACCGCTGCGCCAACCGCAAGACGTGCCCGAACGCTCCCAACTCTGCGGGCTCGAACGGTGCCCAGCCGCCCGTCGCTCCGCCGCCGGTCGCCCCGACGACTGCGGCCCCGACGGCTGCGCCTCCCGTTGCTGCGCCGGACCACGAGGTCGCCTCGACGCTGCAGTTCCTGGCCGGCCTGGCTGCTGCCTTCCCGTCGCAGCTGAGCGGGTGGACGGGGTCGGACTACTGCACGTGGAGCGGCGTGTCGTGCGCTGCGAACGGGGAGGTGTCTGTGGACCTGAGCGGCCGCGGTCTGTCGGGCAGCCTGTCCGCGCTGCGCAACGTCGACGGCTCTGCGGTGCGCGTTGTGTCGCTTGACCTGTCGAGCAACAGCGGCCTTGCGGGGACGTTTGTGGACAGCTGGGCCAGCCTGTCGCGCCTGCGCTCTCTGGACATGAGCAAGACGTCGGTGCACGGCTACGTGCCGAGCGCGTGGAACGGGATGTCGAGCCTGGAGTCGATCAACCTGAGCGAGACGGAGGCGTGCGGTGGTCTGCCGAACTGGGGCAGCGATATGGTGTCGCTGCGCACGGTGGACCTGTCGAAGACCAAGATGCGCGGCGTGCTTGCGTCGTCGTGGGCGTCGCTGCCGGCTCTGCAGTCCGCGGACCTGAGCGGCAACACGTTCTGCGGCTGCATGCCGACTGCGTGGCGGAACAAGGCTGTGCTGCAGGCGGCTGCTGCGGGCGCGAACGCCGGCGTGACGGCTGCGACGTGCGGGTATTCGAACCGCTGCACCGGGGTGAACTACATGTGCTGGTAAGTGCATGGTGCTTGCCTGGGATGCGGAGCGGCGCGGCGGGGGCGTGTGCTGCTGGGTCCAGGCGGAGGTATATCCGCGTGGCCGCGCACGTCGCCGCTGCCGCTGCCGCTGCCGCTGCTGCTGCGGCGCCGCCCACTCGCGGGCAGCCTCCGGGCTTGCCGCGTGTGAGTGTCTCCTCGCTCCTCCCTTCCTTTTTTTTTGCTCTCAATATTTTTTCTCTTTTTCTTTTTTCGCTCTTTTGTTTTGCGCAATTTTGCCCACGCTCACTCTTTTTCTACATTGTGTCTTGCGACGTGGCGCGGGTGGCTGGCTGCCTTGCCGCAGCCGCTGGGCCACCCGCCCGTGCTCCCCCCTTCCCCTCCCCTTTCCGAACTCGCAGGCGATGGGCCGCGTGCGTGCGCGGATGCGTGTGGTTGCACGCGTTCGACGCCTGCTGCGCCTGCCGCACTGCTCGCTGTAGAAGCGTGCAGCCGGCGCGGCATGTTCTCGCCGCCCGTCCCTGACGAGATAAACTGCTGCCTGTGCCCCCGTACGCAGCAGTGCGCCTCTTGATTCACTTTTCTGCATGCGCCACGGTGCCCACAGGCGTGCCTCCTGTCGCTTCCGGTAGAGCAGGAGGCACGCCGGCGTGGGTGCCGCGCGGCCTACGACCACGGCGAACAAAAAACGAAAACAAGCGAAACAGCGGAGATACGTACACGAAGACGAGACGAAGAGCTCGCGCGCTGAAGGCGGGCACTGCTGCCTGCCAAGGAGCGACGCGGCCGGCGCTGAGGCGGACAGCGAGTCTGTTTGCTAGAGCTGCGGAGTGCCGTGCCGACTGCGGCGCGCGTGTGTGTGCCGCCGGTGTCCCTCCCACTCCTTACCCCCACTCCCTCTTCCTCCCCTGTCCATCGCTCTCTTTCCCTCTCTCCTCTCTCCTCTCTCTCTCTCTCCCTGTCTTCCCTTCTCTGTGCGTCCGTGGTGCGCTGCCGACAGCCGACATAAGTCAAGAGAAAAGAATTTCACCCAACTGACTCATCTACACACTCACCACACACATCCAAACACCCAACACATACACACCCGCGCTGACTGACAGGATGCAGGTTGCTCCGTGGCGGCTGATTGCCCTTGTGTTCGTGGCTGCGCTGCTGATTGCCGGCGGCGTGGAGGCTAGCCGCGCGCTGACGGCGGAGCAGGCGACGCTGAACTTCCTGAGGGAGTTCGTGAGCGAGTACAAGAGCGTGCTGCGGCCGCTGTGGACGGGGTCGGACTACTGCTCATGGAGCGGTGTGTCGTGCGCTGCGAACGGCGAGGTCTCTGTTGACCTGAGCGGCCGCGGCCTGGTTGGCGAGATGCCGGAGGTGGACAGCGACGACGGCAAGCTGTCGCTTGTGGTGTCGATCGACCTGTCCAACAACCCGGGCATCCACGACGACTTCGAGAGCGACTGGAAGAAGCTGGCGAACCTGCGCCGGATGAACCTGAGCTACACGTCGCTGCGCGGCGACATCCCGGACGACTGGCGCCGCCTGTCGAAGCTGGAGGAGGTGTACATCCACCACACCGCGGCGTGCCAGAGCCTGCCGCAGTGGAAGCAGATGGCGAGCCTGCGCGTTGTGGACCTGTCGTACAACAACTTCCAGGGGTCGCTGGTGAAGGAGTGGTCGCAGCTGCCGGCGCTGCAGTCGGCGAACCTTGCCGGCAACGCGTTCTGCGGGTGCGTGCCGTCGTCGTGGAGCGGGAACGCCGTGCTGAGGAACGCCGTGGCGGGCCTTGCGGTGTCGGACGCGTCGACGTGCTACGCGGACCGCTGCGCCAACCGCAAGACGTGCCCGAACGCTCCCAACTCTGCGGGCTCGAACGGTGCCCAGCCGCCCGTCGCTCCGCCGCCGGTCGCCCCGACGACTGCGGCCCCGACGGCTGCGCCTCCCGTTGCTGCGCCGGACCACGAGGTCGCCTCGACGCTGCAGTTCCTGGCCGGCCTGGCTGCTGCCTTCCCGTCGCAGCTGAGCGGGTGGACGGGGTCGGACTACTGCACGTGGAGCGGCGTGTCGTGCGCTGCGAACGGGGAGGTGTCTGTGGACCTGAGCGGCCGCGGTCTGTCGGGCAGCCTGTCCGCGCTGCGCAACGTCGACGGCTCTGCGGTGCGCGTTGTGTCGCTTGACCTGTCGAGCAACAGCGGCCTTGCGGGGACGTTTGTGGACAGCTGGGCCAGCCTGTCGCGCCTGCGCTCTCTGGACATGAGCAAGACGTCGGTGCACGGCTACGTGCCGAGCGCGTGGAACGGGATGTCGAGCCTGGAGTCGATCAACCTGAGCGAGACGGAGGCGTGCGGTGGTCTGCCGAACTGGGGCAGCGATATGGTGTCGCTGCGCACGGTGGACCTGTCGAAGACCAAGATGCGCGGCGTGCTTGCGTCGTCGTGGGCGTCGCTGCCGGCTCTGCAGTCCGCGGACCTGAGCGGCAACACGTTCTGCGGCTGCATGCCGACTGCGTGGCGGAACAAGGCTGTGCTGCAGGCGGCTGCTGCGGGCGCGAACGCCGGCGTGACGGCTGCGACGTGCGGGTATTCGAACCGCTGCACCGGGGTGAACTACATGTGCTGGTAAGTGCATGGTGCTTGCCTGGGATGCGGAGCGGCGCGGCGGGGGCGTGTGCTGCTGGGTCCAGGCGGAGGTATATCCGCGTGGCCGCGCACGTCGCCGCTGCCGCTGCCGCTGCCGCTGCTGCTGCGGCGCCGCCCACTCGCGGGCAGCCTCCGGGCTTGCCGCGTGTGAGTGTCTCCTCGCTCCTCCCTTCCTTTTTTTTGCTCTCAATATTTTTTCTCTTTTTCTTTTTTCGCTCTTTTGTTTTGCGCATTTTTGCCCACGCTCACTCTTTTTCTACATTGTGTCTTGCGACGTGGCGCGGGTGGCTGGCTGCCTTGCCGCAGCCGCTGGGCCACCCGCCCGTGCTCCCCCCTTCCCCTCCCCTTTCCGAACTCGCAGGCGATGGGCCGCGTGCGTGCGCGGATGCGTGTGGTTGCACGCGTTCGACGCCTGCTGCGCCTGCCGCACTGCTCGCTGTAGAAGCGTGCAGCCGGCGCGGCATGTTCTCGCCGCCCGTCCCTGACGAGATAAACTGCTGCCTGTGCCCCCGTACGCAGCAGTGCGCCTCTTGATTCACTTTTCTGCATGCGCCACGGTGCCCACAGGCGTGCCTCCTGTCGCTTCCGGTAGAGCAGGAGGCACGCCGGCGTGGGTGCCGCGCGGCCTACGACCACGGCGAACAAAAAACGAAAACAAGCGAAACAGCGGAGATACGTACACGAAGACGAGACGAAGAGCTCGCGCGCTGAAGGCGGGCACTGCTGCCTGCCAAGGAGCGACGCGGCCGGCGCTGAGGCGGACAGCGAGTCTGTTTGCTAGAGCTGCGGAGTGCCGTGCCGACTGCGGCGCGCGTGTGTGTGCCGCCGGTGTCCCTCCCACTCCTTACCCCCACTCCCTCTTCCTCCCCTGTCCATCGCTCTCTTTCCCTCTCTCCTCTCTCCTCTCTCTCTCTCTCCCTGTCTTCCCTCTCTGTGCGTCCGTGGTGCGCTGCCGACAGCCGACATAAGTCAAGAGAAAAGAATTTCACCCAACTGACTCATCTACACACTCACCACACACATCCAAACACCCAACACATACACACCCGCGCTGACTGACAGGATGCAGGTTGCTCCGTGGCGGCTGATTGCCCTTGTGTTCGTGGCTGCGCTGCTGATTGCCGGCGGCGTGGAGGCTAGCCGCGCGCTGACGGCGGAGCAGGCGACGCTGAACTTCCTGAGGGAGTTCGTGAGCGAGTACAAGAGCGTGCTGCGGCCGCTGTGGACGGGGTCGGACTACTGCTCATGGAGCGGTGTGTCGTGCGCTGCGAACGGCGAGGTCTCTGTTGACCTGAGCGGCCGCGGCCTGGTTGGCGAGATGCCGGAGGTGGACAGCGACGACGGCAAGCTGTCGCTTGTGGTGTCGATCGACCTGTCCAACAACCCGGGCATCCACGACGACTTCGAGAGCGACTGGAAGAAGCTGGCGAACCTGCGCCGGATGAACCTGAGCTACACGTCGCTGCGCGGCGACATCCCGGACGACTGGCGCCGCCTGTCGAAGCTGGAGGAGGTGTACATCCACCACACCGCGGCGTGCCAGAGCCTGCCGCAGTGGAAGCAGATGGCGAGCCTGCGCGTTGTGGACCTGTCGTACAACAACTTCCAGGGGTCGCTGGTGAAGGAGTGGTCGCAGCTGCCGGCGCTGCAGTCGGCGAACCTTGCCGGCAACGCGTTCTGCGGGTGCGTGCCGTCGTCGTGGAGCGGGAACGCCGTGCTGAGGAACGCCGTGGCGGGCCTTGCGGTGTCGGACGCGTCGACGTGCTACGCGGACCGCTGCGCCAACCGCAAGACGTGCCCGAACGCTCCCAACTCTGCGGGCTCGAACGGTGCCCAGCCGCCCGTCGCTCCGCCGCCGGTCGCCCCGACGACTGCGGCCCCGACGGCTGCGCCTCCCGTTGCTGCGCCGGACCACGAGGTCGCCTCGACGCTGCAGTTCCTGGCCGGCCTGGCTGCTGCCTTCCCGTCGCAGCTGAGCGGGTGGACGGGGTCGGACTACTGCACGTGGAGCGGCGTGTCGTGCGCTGCGAACGGGGAGGTGTCTGTGGACCTGAGCGGCCGCGGTCTGTCGGGCAGCCTGTCCGCGCTGCGCAACGTCGACGGCTCTGCGGTGCGCGTTGTGTCGCTTGACCTGTCGAGCAACAGCGGCCTTGCGGGGACGTTTGTGGACAGCTGGGCCAGCCTGTCGCGCCTGCGCTCTCTGGACATGAGCAAGACGTCGGTGCACGGCTACGTGCCGAGCGCGTGGAACGGGATGTCGAGCCTGGAGTCGATCAACCTGAGCGAGACGGAGGCGTGCGGTGGTCTGCCGAACTGGGGCAGCGATATGGTGTCGCTGCGCACGGTGGACCTGTCGAAGACCAAGATGCGCGGCGTGCTTGCGTCGTCGTGGGCGTCGCTGCCGGCTCTGCAGTCCGCGGACCTGAGCGGCAACACGTTCTGCGGCTGCATGCCGACTGCGTGGCGGAACAAGGCTGTGCTGCAGGCGGCTGCTGCGGGCGCGAACGCCGGCGTGACGGCTGCGACGTGCGGGTATTCGAACCGCTGCACCGGGGTGAACTACATGTGCTGGTAAGTGCATGGTGCTTGCCTGGGATGCGGAGCGGCGCGGCGGGGGCGTGTGCTGCTGGGTCCAGGCGGAGGTATATCCGCGTGGCCGCGCACGTCGCCGCTGCCGCTGCCGCTGCCGCTGCTGCTGCGGCGCCGCCCACTCGCGGGCAGCCTCCGGGCTTGCCGCGTGTGAGTGTCTCCTCGCTCCTCCCTTCCTTTTTTTTGCTCTCCATACTTTTTCTCTTTTTCTTTTTTCGCTCTTTTGTTTTGCGCATTTTTGCCCACGCTCACTCTTTTTCTACATTGTGTCTTGCGACGTGGCGCGGGTGGCTGGCTGCCTTGCCGCAGCCGCTGGGCCACCCGCCCGTGCTCCCCCCTTCCCCTCCCCTTTCCGAACTCGCAGGCGATGGGCCGCGTGCGTGCGCGGATGCGTGTGGTTGCACGCGTTCGACGCCTGCTGCGCCTGCCGCACTGCTCGCTGTAGAAGCGTGCAGCCGGCGCGGCATGTTCTCGCCGCCCGTCCCTGACGAGATAAACTGCTGCCTGTGCCCCCGTACGCAGCAGTGCGCCTCTTGATTCACTTTTCTGCATGCGCCACGGTGCCCACAGGCGTGCCTCCTGTCGCTTCCGGTAGAGCAGGAGGCACGCCGGCGTGGGTGCCGCGCGGCCTACGACCACGGCGAACAAAAAACGAAAACAAGCGAAACAGCGGAGATACGTACACGAAGACGAGACGAAGAGCTCGCGCGCTGAAGGCGGGCACTGCTGCCTGCCAAGGAGCGACGCGGCCGGCGCTGAGGCGGACAGCGAGTCTGTTTGCTAGAGCTGCGGAGTGCCGTGCCGACTGCGGCGCGCGTGTGTGTGCCGCCGGTGTCCCTCCCACTCCTTGCCCCCACTCCCTCTTCCTCCCCTGTCCATCGCTCTCTTTCCCTCTCTCCCCCCTCTCTCTCTCTCTCCCTGTCTTCCCTTCTCTGTGCGTCCGTGGTGCGCTGCCGACAGCCGACATAAGTCAAGAGAAAAGAATTTCACCCAACTGACTCATCTACACACTCACCACACACATCCAAACACCCAACACATACACACCCGCGCTGACTGACAGGATGCAGGTTGCTCCGTGGCGGCTGATTGCCCTTGTGTTCGTGGCTGCGCTGCTGATTGCCGGCGGCGTGGAGGCTAGCCGCGCGCTGACGGCGGAGCAGGCGACGCTGAACTTCCTGAGGGAGTTCGTGAGCGAGTACAAGAGCGTGCTGCGGCCGCTGTGGACGGGGTCGGACTACTGCTCATGGAGCGGTGTGTCGTGCGCTGCGAACGGCGAGGTCTCTGTTGACCTGAGCGGCCGCGGCCTGGTTGGCGAGATGCCGGAGGTGGACAGCGACGACGGCAAGCTGTCGCTTGTGGTGTCGATCGACCTGTCCAACAACCCGGGCATCCACGACGACTTCGAGAGCGACTGGAAGAAGCTGGCGAACCTGCGCCGGATGAACCTGAGCTACACGTCGCTGCGCGGCGACATCCCGGACGACTGGCGCCGCCTGTCGAAGCTGGAGGAGGTGTACATCCACCACACCGCGGCGTGCCAGAGCCTGCCGCAGTGGAAGCAGATGGCGAGCCTGCGCGTTGTGGACCTGTCGTACAACAACTTCCAGGGGTCGCTGGTGAAGGAGTGGTCGCAGCTGCCGGCGCTGCAGTCGGCGAACCTTGCCGGCAACGCGTTCTGCGGGTGCGTGCCGTCGTCGTGGAGCGGGAACGCCGTGCTGAGGAACGCCGTGGCGGGCCTTGCGGTGTCGGACGCGTCGACGTGCTACGCGGACCGCTGCGCCAACCGCAAGACGTGCCCGAACGCTCCCAACTCTGCGGGCTCGAACGGTGCCCAGCCGCCCGTCGCTCCGCCGCCGGTCGCCCCGACGACTGCGGCCCCGACGGCTGCGCCTCCCGTTGCTGCGCCGGACCACGAGGTCGCCTCGACGCTGCAGTTCCTGGCCGGCCTGGCTGCTGCCTTCCCGTCGCAGCTGAGCGGGTGGACGGGGTCGGACTACTGCACGTGGAGCGGCGTGTCGTGCGCTGCGAACGGGGAGGTGTCTGTGGACCTGAGCGGCCGCGGTCTGTCGGGCAGCCTGTCCGCGCTGCGCAACGTCGACGGCTCTGCGGTGCGCGTTGTGTCGCTTGACCTGTCGAGCAACAGCGGCCTTGCGGGGACGTTTGTGGACAGCTGGGCCAGCCTGTCGCGCCTGCGCTCTCTGGACATGAGCAAGACGTCGGTGCACGGCTACGTGCCGAGCGCGTGGAACGGGATGTCGAGCCTGGAGTCGATCAACCTGAGCGAGACGGAGGCGTGCGGTGGTCTGCCGAACTGGGGCAGCGATATGGTGTCGCTGCGCACGGTGGACCTGTCGAAGACCAAGATGCGCGGCGTGCTTGCGTCGTCGTGGGCGTCGCTGCCGGCTCTGCAGTCCGCGGACCTGAGCGGCAACACGTTCTGCGGCTGCATGCCGACTGCGTGGCGGAACAAGGCTGTGCTGCAGGCGGCTGCTGCGGGCGCGAACGCCGGCGTGACGGCTGCGACGTGCGGGTATTCGAACCGCTGCACCGGGGTGAACTACATGTGCTGGTAAGTGCATGGTGCTTGCCTGGGATGCGGAGCGGCGCGGCGGGGGCGTGTGCTGCTGGGTCCAGGCGGAGGTATATCCGCGTGGCCGCGCACGTCGCCGCTGCCGCTGCCGCTGCCGCTGCTGCTGCGGCGCCGCCCACTCGCGGGCAGCCTCCGGGCTTGCCGCGTGTGAGTGTCTCCTCGCTCCTCCCTTCCTTTTTTTTGCTCTCCATACTTTTTCTCTTTTTCTTTTTTCGCTCTTTTGTTTTGCGCATTTTTGCCCACGCTCACTCTTTTTCTACATTGTGTCTTGCGACGTGGCGCGGGTGGCTGGCTGCCTTGCCGCAGCCGCTGGGCCACCCGCCCGTGCTCCCCCCTTCCCCTCCCCTTTCCGAACTCGCAGGCGATGGGCCGCGTGCGTGCGCGGATGCGTGTGGTTGCACGCGTTCGACGCCTGCTGCGCCTGCCGCACTGCTCGCTGTAGAAGCGTGCAGCCGGCGCGGCATGTTCTCGCCGCCCGTCCCTGACGAGATAAACTGCTGCCTGTGCCCCCGTACGCAGCAGTGCGCCTCTTGATTCACTTTTCTGCATGCGCCACGGTGCCCACAGGCGTGCCTCCTGTCGCTTCCGGTAGAGCAGGAGGCACGCCGGCGTGGGTGCCGCGCGGCCTACGACCACGGCGAACAAAAAACGAAAACAAGCGAAACAGCGGAGATACGTACACGAAGACGAGACGAAGAGCTCGCGCGCTGAAGGCGGGCACTGCTGCCTGCCAAGGAGCGACGCGGCCGGCGCTGAGGCGGACAGCGAGTCTGTTTGCTAGAGCTGCGGAGTGCCGTGCCGACTGCGGCGCGCGTGTGTGTGCCGCCGGTGTCCCTCCCACTCCTTGCCCCCACTCCCTCTTCCTCCCCTGTCCATCGCTCTCTTTCCCTCTCTCCCCCTCTCTCTCTCTCTCTCCCTGTCTTCCCCTCTCTGTGCGTCCGTGGTGCGCTGCCGACAGCCGACATAAGTCAAGAGAAAAGAATTTCACCCAACTGACTCATCTACACACTCACCACACACATCCAAACACCCAACACATACACACCCGCGCTGACTGACAGGATGCAGGTTGCTCCGTGGCGGCTGATTGCCCTTGTGTTCGTGGCTGCGCTGCTGATTGCCGGCGGCGTGGAGGCTAGCCGCGCGCTGACGGCGGAGCAGGCGACGCTGAACTTCCTGAGGGAGTTCGTGAGCGAGTACAAGAGCGTGCTGCGGCCGCTGTGGACGGGGTCGGACTACTGCTCATGGAGCGGTGTGTCGTGCGCTGCGAACGGCGAGGTCTCTGTTGACCTGAGCGGCCGCGGCCTGGTTGGCGAGATGCCGGAGGTGGACAGCGACGACGGCAAGCTGTCGCTTGTGGTGTCGATCGACCTGTCCAACAACCCGGGCATCCACGACGACTTCGAGAGCGACTGGAAGAAGCTGGCGAACCTGCGCCGGATGAACCTGAGCTACACGTCGCTGCGCGGCGACATCCCGGACGACTGGCGCCGCCTGTCGAAGCTGGAGGAGGTGTACATCCACCACACCGCGGCGTGCAAGAGCCTGCCGCAGTGGAAGCAGATGGCGAGCCTGCGCGTTGTGGACCTGTCGTACAACAACTTCCAGGGGTCGCTGGTGAAGGAGTGGTCGCAGCTGCCGGCGCTGCAGTCGGCGAACCTTGCCGGCAACGCGTTCTGCGGGTGCGTGCCGTCGTCGTGGAGCGGGAACGCCGTGCTGAGGAACGCCGTGGCGGGCCTTGCGGCGTCGGACGCGTCGACGTGCTACGCGGACCGCTGCGCCAACCGCAAGACGTGCCCGAACGCTCCCAACTCTGCGGGCTCGAACGGTGCCCAGCCGCCCGTCGCTCCGCCGCCGGTCGCCCCGACGACTGCGGCCCCCGACGGCTGCGCCTCCCGTTGCTGGCGCCGGACCACGAGGTCGCCTCGACGCCTGCAGTTCCTGGCCGGCCTGGCTGCTGCCTTCCCGTCGCAGCTGAGCGGGTGGACGGGGTCGGACTACTGCACGTGGAGCGGCGTGTCGTGCGCTGCGAACGGGGAGGTGTCTGTGGACCTGAGCGGCCGCGGTCTGTCGGGCAGCCTGTCCGCGCTGCGCAACGTCGACGGCTCTGCGGTGCGCGTTGTGTCGCTTGACCTGTCGAGCAACAGCGGCCTTGCGGGGACGTTTGTGGACAGCTGGGCCAGCCTGTCGCGCCTGCGCTCTCTGGACATGAGCAAGACGTCGGTGCACGGCTACGTGCCGAGCGCGTGGAACGGGATGTCGAGCCTGGAGTCGATCAACCTGAGCGAGACGGAGGCGTGCGGTGGTCTGCCGAACTGGGGGCAGCGATATGGTGTCGCTGCGCACGGTGGACCTGTCGAAGACCAAGATGCGCGGCGTGCTTGCGTCGTCGTGGGCGTCGCTGCCGGCTCTGCAGTCCGCGGACCTGAGCGGCAACACGTTCTGCGGCTGCATGCCGACTGCGTGGCGGAACAAGGCTGTGCTGCAGGCGGCTGCTGCGGGCGCGAAACGCCGGCGTGACGGCTGCGACGTGCGGGTATTCGAACCGCTGCACCGGGGTGAACTACATGTGCTGGTAAGTGCATGGTGCTTGCCTGGGATGCGGAGCGGCGCGGCGGGGGCGTGTGCTGCTGGGTCCAGGCGGAGGTATATCCGCGTGGCCGCGCACGTCGCCGCTGCCGCTGCCGCTGCCGCTGCTGCTGCGGCGCCGCCCACTCGCGGGCAGCCTCCGGGCTTGCCGCGTGTGAGTGTCTCCTCGCTCCTCCCTTCCTTTTTTTTGCTCTCCATACTTTTTCTCTTTTTCTTTTTTCGCTCTTTTGTTTTGCGCAATTTTGCCCACGCTCACTCTTTTTCTACATTGTGTCTTGCGACGTGGCGCGGGTGGCTGGCTGCCTTGCCGCAGCCGCTGGGCCACCCGCCCGTGCTCCCCCCTTCCCCTCCCCTTTCCGAACTCGCAGGCGATGGGCCGCGTGCGTGCGCGGATGCGTGTGGTTGCACGCGTTCGACGCCTGCTGCGCCTGCCGCACTGCTCGCTGTAAAGCGTGCAGCCGGCGCGGCATGTTCTCGCCGCCCGTCCCTGACGAGATAAGCTGCTGCCTGTGCCCCCGTACGCAGCAGTGCGCCTCTTGATTCACTTTTCTGCATGCGCCACGGTGCCCCACAGGCGTGCCTCCTGTCGCTTCCGGTAGAGCAGGAGGCACGCCGGCGTGGGTGCCGCGCGGCCTACGACCACGGCGAACAAAAACGAAAACAAGCGAAAACAGCGGGAGATACGTACACGAAGACGAGACGAAGAGCTCGCGCGCTGAAGGCGGGCACTGCTGCCTGCCAAGGAGCGACGCGGCCGGCGCTGAGGCGGACAGCGAGTCTGTTTGCGAGAGCTGCGGAGTGCCGTGCCGACTGCGGCGCGCGTGTGTGTGCCGCCGGTGTCCCTCCCCCGTCCTCCCACTCCCTCTTCCTCCCCTGTCCATCACCCTCTTTCCCTCTCTCCTCTCTCCCCTCTCTCTCCCTCCCTGTCTTCTCCTCTCTGTGCGTCTGTGGTGCGCTGCCGACAGCCGACATAAGTCAAGAGAAAAGAATTTCAACCCAACTGACTCATCTACACACTCACGCCTCAGCGTTTTTGCACCAACCCCCACAAAGGTTGGTTTGTGTTGCCCTTCTTTTATTTTAATTATTGGGTTTCTTTTTGGCATAGGTGCACCTTTGGCCTCTTCGGCGGTGGAAACGTTGTTTCCTTTTCAGTTCCGTGGTGACGGGTGCTGAAGCTGTTGGTGCAAAGCGTCTTTAGATCCGTGCGGTAGTCTTTGTTTAGTGCGTCGTCTTGCGTCCTCTAAAAGGCGAAGAAAGATCGCACTTGGTTGGATTGTTGCTATCCACACACAAAGAAGATAACTGTTTTGTTGTGGAAAAATAAGTGTTGCTCGTGAGGTTGGTGTAAGTTTTTCTTATAGCTGACGTTTGCGGTGCATAATGATGAGCGTGAAGCGAAGGCGCTCGGACCGAGGAGGAAGCCTGGTGAGGCGTTGGGTGGGCTGTTAAGGGCAGGCGGCTTCTCGTGCGGTGGAGCGTGTGCGGCTGCTGCGCCAGCAAACGCTCTGGACTTGCAGGCAGCGGGTGCAGGACTTAGTATTTTGACCCTCATCGGCGGCAGAGAACGTCGTGCGAGCAGCGAAGCCGATGGAATGTCTTGGTGATTCGTTTTTGCGTGTGTTACCTGGACTGCAGTCGTGTTGCTGGTTCGACGCACTTTTGTGCGGCTGGCGCAAGGGCTGGTGACGTCCAGCGTAGGAGCGAGTGCTCGTGCCGCAGCTCTTCACGAAGGGGAGTGGTTCACTGCCAGCGTTGTGCGAGGCTCTGGTGGCGGAGCACACTGCTGAGGATATACAAGGCCGCTTTGAAGGAAATCAACGGAGTTCGTCGAGGCGCGTGGGGCGTTGGGAACGTGGCTGGCAGAGGCGGCAGCCAACGTCGGGCCAGAGGACGAGGGACGGCTTACGCCTACGACGCCTACGGCGGCGAGTGGGACCAAAGCACGGGAAAGACCGACACGACGAGCACGGACGGTTAAAAAGGAGAGGAGGAGGGGATCGAAGATGGACTGGAAGACGATCGCAGTGGGGGGCTTGCCAGCGACGGACGTGGACGTAGACGAAGGGCTGGCCAAGTTGCGAGGTGTGGAGGGTGAGCTTACGTTAGCCTCCACCCTCTACGCCGCCTGTGAGTTTTGGGGTGCGTGTGCAGGCCTTTCTGAACCGCGGTGTCGCTGCACAGCGCTCGTCTGCACAGCTTCACCATGCCGCCGCGCTACGAGAAAGAGCTTCTCTTGCTCCTGTATAGCGCGACACGTGGCAGCAGTGATGTCGGCGTGTCGACAGTCGGGTTGTCGCGCTCCACAAGTCGTGGCATCTTCTCTGCCTCCACTGCGTGGTGCGGATGGAACCAACAGCGGTCCGGTGTTGCGGTGAAGGAAGAAGGTGTTGGTGCGGTGAAGCGAGAGCCGAAGTGGGACGAGGAAGGAGCGGGGCTTCCGACGGCAGGGATGCGAGACGGCTACGACGGTGCTGACGACGACGAGGCGCAGCCGTCTTCCCCGGCGCGCCAGCCGCAGCAGCTGTACAAGGCGTCGGCGTTGCTGGCCGATGTCCTCCGCGCTCTCTCGCTGCCCAGCGGCGGCCGCAGCGCCGCTTGCCGCCAACACCCCACCGCCGCTCCGCGTCTTACCCGCGTCGTCGCCCACGCCTGCACCCTTGAAAGGAATCAACCCGGAGTTCTACAAGATGGTGTACGCACGGCTCGGGGTCATGGTAGCCCGCGAGCGCCTCCACCGCTTTGATCAAGTCGCGACCGTCGCGCCACCGGAGCTGACGATGCAGCAGCGCAACCTGCAGACGCAACTCTTGCAGCAGCAGGAGCAGCAACAGGAGGCGTCTGCCGGTGCGGCTGGTGTGTCGGGTGCCATGGAGGCTGGTCTGCCCACGAACTACGTGCCCGATGACGCCTACTTTGACAAGCTCTTGCACCAGCAGCACGACACGGTGGAGGAGGACGAGGAGGTGTACAAGGGGGAGGTGATGGACTACTACCTCACCCACCCCGGGCGACACGCTGCGTCGGCGGCGTCGGCGGCCGCAGCATCTCGCGGACCGCTCGCACGGCGGGCCACGCGTGGCCCGGAAAGGACGGCGACGGCGAGACGCCGCTGATGAAGCCGCACACCGCTTCTGCAAGGTAAAGACCGGCTTTACGTGGACACAGTACAACCGCACCCACTACGACAGCCGCACGAACCCGCCGCCGCGGACCGAGATGTGGTACGAGTTCACCGCTCTTCTACCCCCGCCTTGGCGAACACGAAGCGGGACATGCGCCACATCTTCCGGCATCGAAGACGCGCCGGAGGGGCCGGAATGACCAGTACTGCCTGCTGGTCTTCAGTGTGGGGCCGCCGTACGCCGACGTGGCGTACCGCATTCGCAAGAAGCAGTGGGACACCCGCCGCGGTGGGGGTGCGGATCAGCTTCGACCAGACGGGTCGGTACAAGCTGTTTCTTCCGCTTCACGAACAGCAACTACCGCCGCTAAAAGAAGAAAGGGAAGAGAAAAAAAGGAAGAAGATAGAACTGCACACGCGGCGCTGGTGTCGTGTCGGGCATCTGTTGCGTGGGGTGCGGAGCAGTCTTATTGGCCCACACGCGCGCAAACAACCCTTTTTTTGTGTGTGTCTTTTCCGCTCCCTTACTTTGAAAGACGATCCCCAATTTTTTTTTTTTTTTGCCGTTGGTGGATGGAAACTGCATGCGCGTGGCAGAGCTTTCTTGGATGACGGCATTGGCTTTCAGACACTGGCGCACAACTGGAACTATCGTGCAACGCCTTCAAATTGGACTATGAAAGAAAAACGCATACCCACATACAAACTCATCGTAATCGTGGTACTTGCGGTGCATTTGTTTTGCGCCGCTTGATAAGGGCATTCTAATGGAGGGGGTTTTCTTCTTCTACGCAGCTCCTGCTTCGGTTTCCACTTAATCCAGCTTCACAAAACTGAGCGGAGAGGGGGGAGAAGAGCGGTGCGGCGAAGCGGGACTTTTTTTTACCTACAATTGCTCACAGGGACACCGTCTTCCTGTTGTTTACTGTGTCCTAAACTCACTTTCTTCCTTTTTCCTTTCCTCCTCTACTCCTTTATTTTACTCATTTGGGGATTAAATTCATCGACTTTTGCGCCGTTTGCTGCGTTAAGAGGGAACTGCCCACAGCTGAAGCGTAGCGCACTTCCTCTTCCTCCTCCCCCGACTTTTGCCTCTCTCTCACTTTTTTTCGATTCACATGCTTTGTAGCAAAGCACCTTGATCAAAGAGCACCGTCAATATCAGAATCAACATTTAAAAAAAAAATAAAGTACTGTCGTCTAGATTTTTAGGTGGCATTGCCATTTCAGCAGCTTCACCCTAGCAGTAGTCTTTTAGGTACGCACGACTGTCACTGCTTTGAAAGCGGCAGTTGTCACAGCGGCGCTTCACGTCGTGTAGGTTAGTCTTATCCTCTAGTAGGTTGTTTTTTCGGTGCTTAGCGCCTGTGTACCGCACTTTTGCTTTCCAGGTCTTATTTGTTTGCTTTCTCTGCTCGCGTTGTGCCATCTTTTTCTCTTTTTTTCTTTTTCCGTGGAGCTGGTCGTACAGCTTTTTCCCGTCTTAGCCGCGTATAGGGACGAGAATGCTGCGCCTCACCTCACCGTCGTTAGTGGTGTTCCAGAACCCCACTCTGCCGCGTGTGTTGACGAAGTTCACACCCGACAAGATGGAGCTTCTGCTGATTGCCATTAAGGAGCGCAAGAAGAAGATGCGGTACCTTGGCGGCGCCTTCCAGCACTACGGCGATCGCTGGGGCATGTACGCCGCGATGGGCAACGTCCGCAAGGGCAGCCGGTTTATTCTCGAGCGTCACCACACCCGTGCGCAGTACGTGCATCCTGGGACGCACCGCAACAAGGTGGATATCCGCAGCATCAAGATGACCGGCGCGCAGTTCGACTCGATGGCCAACACGACCCGCAGCACGTGGGACCACGAGGTGTGTTCGACCAATATGCTCAGCGACCCGACTTTCCGCCGCTTATTCCGCGACATGCCGAAGAACGAGGCGCTGGCGATGATGGAGGAGTGGGGCGTGCGCTACGTCGTGCTTGACGAAATCCGCAAGCCGTCGCTGGTGGACTGCAAGTACCACAAGCACCAGATCTACTCGAATAAGTTCTCCTGGGCCCCAGACCCGGAGACGAACTACTTCCGCGGCGATGCCGAGTTCAAATGGAAGGGCGATGAGCTGATTGCTTACCCCGACTACAACGCACACGTGCAGCACCCCTCCAACTTCGCCGCGCCGTCGTCGCCAGCGGCCAAGAAGACGGGCACGAAGCCCAGCCCGTGGTTTGCGCGTGCGATGGCGGCGCGTTCCGCCTCCACTGCTGCTAAGCCGAAGGCGAGCCAAAGCGGCGCTGCTGCAGCTGCAAAGTGAAGCCATTTATCTTCCAGGTGAGGAAAAACGGGAGGTGCTAAGAAAGATATGTGGTCGCAGAGCCTCGGAGAGAACTGTATTGTTCTCTTTTTTCCCCCTTCTCCTCCTATCTGATCCTTCGGAGCCCCTCTGTCAATAACTTTTTCTTCTATTGATGCTATTACGTAAGTGTCTGTGTGTGTGTGTGCCGCTGTTTGTCTCTGTTCTTCTTTTTACTATCACTATTGCTTTTACTGTAGCTGTTGCTGTTCATTTGTTGTTGTCGGCACTGCGGCATCACGTGTTCTCCCCTGACAATTCACTCTTTTCTCTCTCTTTTTTTCTGGTATAGC